>VWYK01102966.1:34783-52565 GCA_013399775.1 Semnornis frantzii
AAAAAAAAAAAATCAATTAATCCCCCCAAAAAGGCTCAGAGGAACCTCCAGAGATCATCTAGCCCTGGTCCTAAATTTGGAATGAAGAACCATCACTGGAGTGAAAGCACTGCTCCACCTCTCTGCTTTCTTTCCATTACTAGCATTTAAGCCACCACCAAGCAGCACTAATTCAGACCTTTTGGGGTTGCCACTGTTGAGCAGATCCATTCTCACCTGCGACTGGTCTGAAGTCCAAGTTATTTTCCATACATCTCTACACAGCTATCTAATGGGTAACCATTGCTAACTACTTCTGCTAGTCACTACTAGCTTAAGGAGGAATGCACAACACTACCCCCCTGCAATCCATTCCACCACTTCCCAACTTCTTCACAAACTTTTCATGTAGCGCAAATATTTTTTTCCTCATTCACTATCAGAATCAAACCACAGACAACTGCCGTTTGCACTTTGTCAAATGCTTACATTTCCATTTTTTATCACCCCTGGGTTCTAAACTCCAACCCATAGGAGTCATTTCTACCTGAAACATTCTCCAAAGTGAACTGCAGTACAGTAACTTCAAACCTTCTTTAGTGGCTACTGACTCAGGAAAAAAAAGAAGCCATTTATTGGCAAACAGTGCAAAGGCACATTGGCTACTAAGGAACATCAGCTACTTGTTCACAAGAAATTGCTCGAACCAAACTGTCACTTGCTTCTGAGGCAGAGGCAGAACAGCAAAAGAAAGGATAACAGAGCGGAGGAAAAAAAAAAGAAAAGAGTATGTGCATGTGACACAGAAAGGTCATACAATGGAAACATGCAGACAGGTAAAATCCTATCCCCTACAGAACAGCAGATCTTGAGTACATCAACAGCTTTGGAACTGCCAGTGGAAACCAGACTTTATTCTGTATATCCCAGTGATCACTGTAGTAACACCTGGCACTATTTCCAGTTCTAGCACTACCCTGTGCTAATAGCTAACACTAACCTACAGCTAGAATGCAGAGCCACAGGCCAGGGCACTCACTACTCACTTGGACTCGTCGTAAGGCGTTTTGCAGATGCAGTAAAGCTTTGTGTCCTTCTTGGTTTCCTTTGAGGTAGTAGAAATCATTTTCTTCTTCTTGGACTTGGAAGCTGACGAATCTTTCTCCTCCTCTCGCTTTCTCTTCTGGGAAGATACTGGCATTGGGACTGTGGTGGAGGAGGAGGAGGAGATGATGCTGGCTGCATGTGGCTGTGGTGGTGGTGATGGCAGTGGTGGTGGTGGTGGCGGTGGAGCGGCAGCGGCAGCTGCAGCTGCGGCGGCAGCGGCTGCAGCAGCAGCTGCCTGCGCTTTTTCTTTCTCTTTCTTAATTTTAGTCAAGTCTCTCTTTAGCTCCTCCTGAAGTATATTAAAGAAATAAATAAAGAGGGAGGCATTTCATATGATTATTCCAGCACAAGACTGAAATCCAGACATAAATCACCACGCTCAATCAAAATTAAACAAATAATGCCATTTGAACTATTATTAGGAATAAATTCTTTACAGTGAGGTTGGTGAGACATTGGACCAGGTTGCCAGGGAAGCCATAGATGTCACTAGAGGTGTTCAAGGTCAGGTTGAATAAGGTCTTGAGCCACCTGGTCTAGTGGAAGGCTTCCCTGCCCATGGCAAAGGGGTTGGAACCAGAGGATCTTCAAGGTCCCTTCCAGGCCAAGCTGTTTCATGATTGAAAATAAAACAACCCAAACCAAAACCATGCAAATTCTGATATGCCCAGCCTATGATTCATGTAACATTAAGGGATGACACTCCTGCCTTTTGTGATCCACAGAGTCTAAGAAGCTGTTTCAGAAGTCAATGTAATTTTAGTCCAGCTGAAAGCCATGCAGCACAACAAGGACATGTACTGGCTTCACCAAGAGCTGAGCATCCAAACCAGAACTAGTCCCTGTATGCTTCCCCAAAATCCCACTGAGCAAACACATTAATTAAAAATTAATACAGAAATGCCTTCTGCAGCTTAAAATCCAATTAGTTGTTGAGAATGCCTGTCCTTACCTGCACTTCAATTTGTAGATCTTTGTCCAGAAGGGCCCTTTTCTTCAGTATTTCAGCTTTCAGCTGTTCTTTATGCTTGAAAAGCAGAGCTGAGAGCTTAGTAGCATTCTGCTTACTGCGCTTCTGCTCTACGCTCTCTTCTCGCTTCCGTTTCTTAGCTGCCTGTTTTTCTTCTTTGTCTATCTTATCCAGAATGTATTTCATCACTTGGTTGCACACAATCATCCTGGGGAAGAAAAAGAAAAAGCACGTTGTGATGAGCTGTCTGCCTATCCTCAGGTGAGAATGCAGAATCATTTTATTCTCCAGTCTCTTCAAGCTGTGAGCTAAGTGAGCGTATTTCAGGAGTACAGGGTAAATTTAGTAACACACATTGCTCCCACTCACACTTAGTTACTAGAACACTACTGGGAGAGATGAAGTCCCTAGGCAGGCTCAAGAGGGTCAGTCCCTATTTCAATTAACTCATCTGAGTACTAATCATTCCTCCTTTTCCCCTAAAAATGTCCAAAGAAAGAGTACAGTGAGAAGCATTTTTACTCAATTCAGTTTCCACAAACATGTTTAGAAGAGATGGATTTGTTTGTTCTGATGCAGGATGAAAGCAACTTGAGACCTGTAAGGTTTACACTCTCCAGTAGCCACCAAAGTTTTTATGGTTTTGGCATAAAGACTGATAAATATTTTTCAGTGTATATACTATAAAACAGTTCTCAATTTCTTCCCTCATCACAGCTCAGGATTACATTTCCAGCTGCCTGTCACACACTCAACTAGAAGTTTCTTTTCCTGTTCACTTGTTCTGCAATTTTTGTTTATTTTGCCTCGTATTTCAATTTTAAAAAATGAATGCATTTTGGGTTTTCTGAATCTATTTTTCCTTCCCCATTCTGTTTCAAACCCACTAGAAAACTAAATGCTTTTTGTCACCAGAGTGACCAGGAAAAACAGCTCCCACTGACTCGTGAGCTGAAAGCAAATAACAAAATAGCAATGGCCAGGACAAGTGGCTGCTGCTAACTGTAGTAAAGAATAAAACCCCCTCATTTGTTGGACAGCACTGTCCTCCACCTCTTCAAGTCCCTTTCTAGAGTGAGATACACAACAGAAAAAGTGTGGAAATGAACTATGTAGAAGACAAAGAAACCCCGTTTGTTTTTGCAACAGAACCATTAATTCTCCATTCTGTGCTCCTTTAAAGATAGTTTTTGGCTTGAATTTAAAAACTGTGGCCATAAGTGGTACTTTAACCCATTCTTAAAAGAGCTAAACTTCTTGAAGAAGCAGGTTTTTACAAGCCACCATTAAGTGATGTTACAGATGTAAAATTTCCCCATCTAAAAGATGCACTGCAACGCATATTCACCTCTGGTTTTCTTCTCTCTCAGCTGGGGTCAGTGTCTTCTTCTGTTTCAAGTGTTCTATGACAGCATTCTGTTTCATAACCACCTGCAAGGTGATAGAGAATCCAAAATAAAAGATGATTTTTTTAGCCAGTATTTCGTATTATTACTGGGAGAACCAGGACACTTGCAATGTTAAAGAACAAGTTCAAGTGTTATTTATTTCAGTGAGTGACAAAATGAAACTGATTTTATCGGGAGAGGGCCAAATGCTTGTTTTTAAAGCAATCATTTCAAAATTAAACTGAAAATTACCACCACCTCCCCCCCTCAAAACAGAGTAGGATATTTTGCTTATGTTGAGTTTCAGCCTAGGGACTAAATGCAATTGCCAGCATTTCTTCAGTGACTGGTTGTTTTTAAACAATGACACAGATGTCTCTTATTTTAAGCCTCGCAGCCATCCAACAGCATTACATTTCAGGTACCTCTTGGAAACCTCAGTTCCTACAGCAGACAATGAAAGCACTGCACATGTGTTCTGAGTATCAGCTCTCCTGCCTACACTCTACCTCTCCTGAACTGAGAATACAGAGATAATTGTCCCAGCAGCTAGTGGTAAGTTGAATCAAGTGCCAGAAGACTACAAACATGATACAATTGACTTGGTGTACTGAATTAACTGAGAGCATTTAATTCAATTGCCAAAAGCAATCCTGCACTAACTTGGAAAGAATCAAATGAACTGCCTACCAAATGTACTAACATCGTTAACATGAACAGGCATTTAAAATGAAATTGGTTTCATTCATTAAGTTTTCATTTCCTTCTGTTAACTTTACCTGTTTCTGGATAATGTCACTTTGATTAGAAGCCTGAAGGGTGTGCTCACGTTTAATTTCTATCTGTTGCTGTTTTTTCTTCTGTTGCTGCTCCCTGAGCTGCTGAACTCTCTGCAGCTGCTCCTGAACACTAGCTGCTTGAACTGTCACCACATTCTGAATCTGGTGAGCCTGTACTGGGCTAGTTTGTTGGATCTGAATAGGTAACTGAAGCTTGATCTGCTGGGGCACACTGCCTTGTTGGGCTTGTATCTGAGCCACAACATGTGACTGAAGCTGAGAGAGAACTTGGACTTGTTGCTGAAGCTGAGGCACTGTAATAACTTTTGTTGGAGGCTGCTGAAGTTGCAGCTGAGGACGAGTTGGGGATTGCACAGGAACCTGATTTAAACTTTGAGTAGTTGGAAGGGTTGAGACCGAAGTCTGAACCTGAGGTTGTGATTGCTGCAGCTGAGCTTGAATTTGTATGGGAGCATGGGGCTGCATCTGAATCTGTTGTTGGGTTGTAGTCTGCACCTGAGCTGGTTGCTGAGGCTGGACTTGGGACTGGCCTTGTGGAAGGATTGCAGTCTGCGGCTGACTCTGGACTTGCACCGGAGACTGCCCTTGAGTCTGGGTCTGTGCTGGAGACTGAACTGGAGATTTAGATGATTGTGCTTCAGATGCGACTGGAGAGTCAGCAGATGCTGGAGTCTGAGATTCAGGCTGGGTCTGAGTTTCAGGCTGAAGTGCTGGCTGAGGAGCCTGTGGCTGGGCCAGTGGCACAGGCTGAGTGCTCTGGTTCTGCACCTGAGGCTGCCCCTGCTGCTGACTCTGAGGCTGTGGCTGGACTGGTGGCAGCGCTGAGGTTGGCTGTGCCTGTGGAGCTTGCTTCTGTTCACCTGCAGCTATGAAGGACAAAGAGAAGTATTTCATTCACTTCTCATGACAAATCTGTAAGTCTTACTAAGCTGAACCTTTTAGCAGTACTGTAAAGCTCTACAGAGAAATTCCAGAGGTTTCTAAGCTTGTAACACATTTTCTCTGCTGAACAGAATGGTGCTTACCTGAAGTCGAAGTAGAAACTGTTGTTGTAGTTGTGCTAGCTGTGGTAGCAGCTGCTGGTAGTGGCGTGAAAAGAAATCTCTGAATTGTACCATTTGGCATAGCAGCTTGCATAAGCTGTTGTCCTGGACCAGGTATTACAGTCACACCCTGAGGGATTAATTGCAATTGACCAGTAGTTTGACCTTGTCCCTGAATTACGACAGTTAATCCTTGACTGCCACCCTAAAAAAAAGGTAATATTGATGTGTTAATTATGTAATTCTTACACAAACTTTGCTGAAAATCAGAAGAATTAGGGCTCTGGATTTCAGAATTCAAGACTTTTACCACATACCATATTCCTGAAATCCAAACCTAGTATTTTAGTATTTCATGATCTCAAATGCTCTTTCAACAATTCTATTATCAACAGCTGACATGGTTGCAGTTAGTTACAGGTATTTTCATCCAAATATTGACAAGGACCCTAGCCAGAAAACAGCTAAACCAGAACATCTCTGCTCCTAGAATTTACAAGCAATACAGAGCCTGGATAATTTTAGACACACTATTTGATTTCTCACAAATCCCAACAGCTTGTGTCAGAGCCTCTGCACTGAGACCACTTCCTAACCACATACCAGATTCTACCCAACTGTGAGCTTTCATGATGGAGTGTTCAGTCTGTAATGGATTGTGAATTTATTAAGCTGACACTTGGGCAGCTTGGCACATCACTATCAAGTCAGTGGTGGAGAAGACAGAGGATTGTCCAAACACCTAGACACATAAGTCCACATTTTGCGAACCCACAGAAGAGAAGGTCCCCACAAAAATCCTTCTGAATCTTTTGGTGTGGAAACAAACTGAGCTTGTTAAGAAGTGGCCTAAATTATTTTACCTGTCCTTGTGTTAGCTGGGTGAGTTGGGCCATAGTGAGTTTCACCTGTCCCTGCTGAGGGCGAGTGGGCTGTGATGGGGTTTGTGGCTGTATCTGCTGAGGTGGTGTTCCAGGACTTGTGACGGTCTTCTGCCCAGCACTGGAAGAAGCTGTGCTGGTACTAGAAACTGCTGTTGAGACAGGCTGACCCCTGATTATTTGAGTTACCACCTGCTGTGGCTGACCTGCAAAAGAACAATTAGTGGTAAGATACTATTTTCTACACAGCAAAGCTCCCAGTCAGAACAACATGCAGGAGTGTATAAGCAGACAAGTGAAGGAAACAGCAGTTCACACACAAACTTTCTTTAGAAATCATCTGTCAGATTGACTTAAAAAAGGCTCCAAAATGTTTGCTATTTTAATTCAATTCATATACTTACAGAGCACTTCAAACACTTACTTTGCCTTAAAAAAAAAAAAAAAAACAAACAAAAAAGGCTTTTGCAATGCACAATTATTCTACCTTACTGTTTTCAAATGAATGGATTTAATATAAGTCAGTGTCACGGAGAACAATGACAAAGACCGCAACTGACACACTCAAAAGCCAGAAAAGGCACTTTTTAGAGGTCAGGCATCAAGGGGAGGTGGTTTTGCACAGGGACATGTGATATAGAAAGTATTGATGAAGAAACAAACCATGGATTTCACACTGGTGATTTAAATATTGAAGTGAACCTACTGGCTGGAAGAATACCTTGCTGCACCACTACAGGTGTTCGAATGATGGTCTTGCCAAGCGGTGCCTGCTGCAGCGGGGTCCGGATCACTGTCATACCGGGGCGCAGTGGTGTCCCTTGCACTACCTGCAGCAAGAGAGAGAGCACATGTGAACTTGGGAAAAAGCTGCTGGGATAAGCCCTCAGGTTATTTGGGTTTTTCTCCTGCGGTAAGAAATGTCAAGGGGCAAAGCAGATGCAGTATCTGTTCATCTGTGCCCACACTGCTAACACTTACTGTGCTTTCAATTATTAATGGTGCCAATGGGAGAGAAGTGGAATGAAGGATCCATAACCATCACTGCTAAGATGAGCCAAAAGCATGGGCAAGTGACTCAGCAGAATTCAACTTTTACCTCTTAATACCTGCCAATAGGTTACAATACACCCATCCCCCTATGATTTGTATCAAATAATCAGAGAAACATCTTACTTGCGAAGTGCTTGTTGTCCCTAATGTCCCTGTGGTGTTTGGCCTAATGGTTACAGTTGCTGTCCTTGGCTGGAATGAAGTAAATGTTTGACTTGCACCTGTAGTTGATGGAATGATACCCAATACTTTTTGCTGAACTTGAACAACACCTAGTTGAAGAAAAATTGAGAATTGGTTAACAACAGTTGCCAGCACAAGAAATAAAAGCAGCTCCAGGACGGCATTTAGAAATCAGTTTCCAGTTTCTAAAACAGCTTTGAGTATCTCAAAATTTCCTTTGTCATATTGTAAAAAAGAAACAGCATTATACTTTGCCAACAGTCCAAATACATTGTAAGTTAAGAAACAGGTATTTTAGAAAAGATTAAGGATAAAGAGGGAATCCTCACAAAGATCAGTTTGATGGGAACTGCAAATAAGTCCTTGCACTGACACTGTGCCACAAATGATTACAATACAACCATTAAAAGCTAGAATCTGATCAATTTCACATGCAGAAGACCAGTTTAAACACCTTTCACCTACAAGTCTGAGGTGCTGAAGAAAATGGGCAATGCTTTTCCTGCCACTTAAGAACTTCTAATACAAAACTAGTAGCCTTCATCATTTCCTCAGGTGCTAACAGAGACAGAACTGAGCTTTTCTCTTCAGTAAGACATCCACAAATCTCAAAATATTAAGTTCTCTGCCTGAGGCAAGAACAAAAAAATGCTTGTGTTAGTTTGGAGCTGAGCTCCTGCTCATCAGTGAAGAGCAGATGTAAGCCTTAATAACTAATAGCAGTTTTTGGGGTTTTTTTCTTTATGAAAAGTTGCCTGGTTGATGTATAATTTACATTAAAAAAAAAAAAAAAAGCATGCTTCATTCCACATTGTTCAAAATAAAGCTTTGCATTTTGCACTCTGAAATGCAGAATAATTTATAGGCAAAAATATTTGCATTTTTCCCCTACAGATATAAATACAGGAGGGGGAACAAGTTCTAGAAACTTACATAGTTTTTGGGTTTTTATTTTTTGTCCCCCTTCAAGTCACAGTTTACTTCACTGGGAAAATAGTGTCAATGGAGAAATTATCAGCAAGCTGGAATACATTTTCATCGAGTTCCCTTTCCCCTACCTCCTTGAGTTGATGGCACATTGACGGCAACAATCTTGCTGTTTGCAGGGAGTGGCAGCTTAGTTATCACTTTCCCTGCCATCGTTACTGGACTGCCTGAGATCTGGAAGGTCTGCCCTGTGCTGGCAATGGTTGTGGCTGAAGTGGCAGTTGTGCTAGTGGCTATTGAGGTACACAGAACAGGCAGGTTTAGAGCAGAGTAATTAGTCAATGAAGTGACTATTTTCAAGTATGAAACAGCAAACTAGACAAATATTTTTACAATCACTTTTGAATGTGTGATATTGTCTTTGGAAAAGATTCTTTTTTGGAAACAGCAGCACAGAATGCTTTCATTACTAATGATTACATGTACCAGTAATAAATGAGACAGGTGAGAAATGACTACTGAGCAAGTCTGAACAAAGGAAAATCAAACAGGTGCTAGCTCAGAAATGTCCTGCTGACATGGCAGGAGAGTCAAGAGCAAAGACAACATGAATGCAGAAATGCCATATATTCTGGAGAAGATGGATGCAGTAATGCCATATATTCTGCAGAAGATGGAGTGCTGCATACAGGATGAACTCCAGCACATGTTCTTTTCATGACAAGTGGCTACTTACCTGTTGAAGATTGGCCTTGTTTAACCCAAGTAGCAAAAGTCTGGTGGAAATTCTTGTTCTGTTGGAATGTTACTGTAGCTGGAGAACCCACTTTTGTAGTAAGTACTACTTTGGTTCCAGTGGGGACTGGGCCTGCTAAAGGGCCTACCACAACTTTCTGCGGTGTTGAGACAGTGGTTGCAGTGCTGCTGGCTGTAGTGACTGCAGGGACCACGCCTGCTGCAGGTAGCTGTTTTTGCTGTTCCAGTCGTTTCTACAGGGTTTAGGAAAAAAAAAATTTGAAAAGATAGTTAGCATCTTCAAATATTATAAAATAACTGCTGTCTATTCCCAGTATTGAAAACTAAAAGGCTCTGGCTGGATTTCAGTTTAACTTGTAAAAACTGAAGAAAAAGCTGCTTGTGCCCTCCACAGCATGAGACTCCCTGACCTGCAGAACTACAACTGCTTATTATGCACAGACATTCTCCTTTTTGGTATCTTTAAAAATCTTCATCTTATATTCATTTCACATTTTGCTTGAAAGAACAACTGAGTCTTAGATTAATCAACATTAGAAAGCTCTGAAAACTATCAATCTGTATCTGGCTTTGATGACAGGCACACAGCCTGCATCTCAGTTCCCATGAACACAGCCTATCACTGCTGTTCCCAAGTTTAGAGCTGCCTGCAAGGAGATCCTGCCAGTTACAGGGAAAAAAAACAAAACAAACAAAACCCAGAGATTGTATCATTCTACATCACCATTAAGAATGTAATTTAAAAAAATGTTTTAACTGAAAACCCACTTTGCAGCCTGCTTAAAACAATTAGGTTCAAAATCCCTTACCTTACCCACCAACATTCTGTGCTGTAAGTGTCAAGAAGGCACACTTAATTTACAAAGTTACTCTGAAATTTACAGATCCTGTCCCTTCACAATTATTCTACCATTCTTCCCTATGTTACTGGAATTATCTCTGTATTTATTACTTGAACTTTCAGTGTTTGGTTAGCATATTGCAGTAACACCCATTAATCAGAAACACTCATTCATTAGTCATGTATTTCCTTCAGGGAAGATGAAATGAACAGGGAGAGAGCTGGAAAACAACAAAGTTCTTAATAATGTATGTGTGAAATAGCAACAGGGCATTGGGTTTCCTCATTTCAGTTGCTTATGTTTCTCTACATATGCACACACCTGACCATACATACATGTGTTTATACATTTATACAAGATTATCCATGAGCTTCATTCAGCCAGCTTCAGAAACAATAAAATCAAAAGATTCAGTTCTACTGAAGCATGAGGAAGAAATGCAGCTGTACTCCCAAGTCAGCTATATACCATGGCAGCTTTCCATTACAACACAACACACTGTTGGTCTTACCTGCAGATTGGTGCTTGTCAGCCTTCTTTTAAAATGAAACAAATTAAACCTTTTTCAAGTGTTATAAATTAGGTAGAAGCCCTCCCCGCCAGGCAATCCAAATTCCTGTCTTAACCCCATTTCAATACAACAAATGCACACAGTAGGAGCAGCACTGTTTGATAATTCAGTTTGCACAGGAAGTAGCAACTACTTGGAAAATGGTGCAAGACAGGGATAATGAACTCTGCTTCCCACATTCTCATGCAGGTGGACTACCAGTGCATAGTTGCTGACAGGTGGGACCACCAATAGCTCCCCCACCTGCTGGGCAGCCAATCGCTGGTGTTTTAGTTGAGCCTCCAATTGGGCCTTGAACTCCTCTGCCTTCTTCTGTTCACTAACCTTAGCCTGTTGTTCAACTGCTTGTGCCTTTTCCTTCTCCACCCTGCCAAAGACACAACAGAAGGTGTGTTACACCACCACACAAAATCCAACCATCCAACTGGATTTCATTTTATCCAGTTTAATTACTGTTGGAAGAACAAATGTTAAGACTGAACATCACTGAAAAACTGGTCATGGCTTTAGAAGTTCTTTGAAATTAAGTACTAAAGGTACATGCAACATTTTGATGCTGAACTACTGCAGCACCTTACAGGAAAATATTAATCAAAACTAGAATTTATAATTACATGTGAGACTGCAATCAGCTGATACCATTGATCTGAAACAGTTCTTTCCAAGAGGCTCAGAAATGCTGCTTCAACTCAAAGTAAGCAATACTTAAAATACTACTTTAATAATCTGGATATTCTCAGGTTGAATTTACTTTAGTTGTACATATTCATTTTCTTTGCATTATGGAAGTATTTTTCTAAAGCCATGCCAAAATTAGCCTAAAGCCTTTCCATGCACTGTAAAAGTAAACTTTCAGCATACAACAGTGATTACTTCATAATCACGAAAAAAAATATCATTAGTTGCAACAAATCTGTAAGATCTGCACAAATTAACTCTGAAATCAGCATGTAAGTTGAGCTTTACAACTGAAAGCTTGGCTATTGTTATCCAAACACAGTAAACACACCTCACAGATCTGCTTTTACTAGTTGCAGCTCCCAGGTTTTGTTCTCTACTGGGAACTTCTGTTTAACATACACACACACACACAAAATAAAACTGCTTTCTGGAAACGCTCCATTGAGTTTCTTTACCTTTCAGCAAATGCCCTGATCTCCCATAGCTCCAATTCCTCCTCTGCCACCCAACTTTCAATTACAACAGGGCCTGTTTGCTTGGGTGTTTCTGGCCTTTTTGGCCTTAGTGCGCTTGATCGCAGTCCCTTCCTCTGGGGTGTTGGAGTTTCTTTAGAGAACAGTCAAAACACACATATTAAGCTCAATCATAAAACAAAATTCAAGTGTAAACCAAGATTTAGTCTCTCAGGCTCATTTTATAAACAGGAAGACCTTTCAGCTTCAGATGAAGCAGGTCACTTTGTTAAATGCATCATTTGTTTCCAATGGGTGAATGAATAGCTCCTGTCAAGTTGCGTTTGCTCCCTTGATGGTCTGAATTAATAAAAGATCCAGTTACTTTCATTTCTGTAGGAGCTTATGGGAAGGGAAAACACGTATGTATAAATAAACATACCTTTTGGAGCCTCTGGTACACCAATGGGACAAATAATTTTTCTTATACAGTACTCTGAGCGGATTCCATATGGACCAACATCTCTTCGCTTGATTATCTCTGTCGTCGTGATTTCAGTTTCAGATGTTTCTACAACAAATGAGTCCCATACGTTAACAACTGAAGACAAAGAAAAGCTACTTCTCCACTCAAGGTAAAGTAACAGCCACTTGTACAAACTGTCAACTAAGATATTTCACAGCTAACATTAAGCCTTTACAGAAATGCCTGGAATGAGTCTAACACTCCAAATGAACTGAGTCTTTGATGTCCAGAGGAGGGCAACAAAGCTGGTGAAAGGTCTGGAGATCAGGTTTCATGAGCAGCAGCTGAGGGAACTGGGGCAGTCTGGAGAAGAAAGAGGAGGCTGAAGGGAGACCTCATTGCTTTCTACAACTACCTGAAAGGAAATTGGAGTGAGGTGGGGGGTCAGTCTCTTCTCCCTAGTATCACAAGAGGAAGTAGCTTGAAATTGTGCTAGGGGCAAGTTAGGTTGGATAGCAGGAAAAACTTCTAACCTGCAAGAGTGGTCAGACATTGGAACAGGCTGCCAAAGGAGGTGGAGAGGTCACCATCCTTGGAGGTGTTGAAGAAATGTATTCATGTAGCACCAGGGGATGTGGTCTAATGGCCAGGGTTGTGTTGGGTTGACAGACAGACTTGATGACCTTAGAGGTCTTTTCCAATCAAATCACTTCTATGAACAGCAAGAGCTTTTGCATGGAGAAACCCAGAAAATTGAAAAAGTGCTACCTGTACGTGTAGTTCCTCCCCCAGGTGGAGCTTTGGCTGCCATATCATCCCATTTGAGGCAGGCCCACAACAACCGCAACATGAGGCTCACTCCAGCCAACGACCTGACTGTCTGCAGGCGATACCTAACAACAAAGCAGTAACTACATCTTAAAAGCAAACCAAAGGGACAAAGGTTTTCCATCTTCCCTTTATGAAATAAATAGAACAAGCGATAGCAAAATTGGCAGGTTTGGGCACAAATGTATTTTAAGTTTGAATTAATTTCATCATATCCTTAACTTTTGTAATGAAAAGTAAAGTATGTACCTCCAAGTGATCCCAAAGGTTGGCCGTGGGGATGGATACGGCCAAATATCCAAGGCAGGCTTTGCGTTGTAATTGAAATAGGGAACTTCTCTGATCCCTCCTTTTCTGGCCAGTTTTTTTAAGTCATCATTGGGCAAAACAAAGATGCTTTTTTTACTGCTTTTGGTGACAAATTTCCTGTAAGATGGTAAAGCAGTTCCAGAACGAGTTTTTTTGGGCCTTGTAAATTTCATCAACTTCACTTTGTCTTTTGTAGAATATTCTTTGCTGACAGTCATGGAAGTCACCAATGTGCCTTCTGGGGTGGTCAGTGAATCGGTCACTGTTGTTGTCACCACTGTTTTGCTATGCTCCTGTACAGAAATGACATCGACGTTCCTGTCTGCAGCTGGAGTGCTGAGCTTGGTTACAGTAGTGGTGGTGGTTACAGTGGATATGGCACAGTTCTCTGTAGATGACACTACTGTTGTTTTCTCTTCATTAGAGGCTACAGTCTCTGCAACTTTATACACAGTTTTGGATTCTGTAGACACAGTTGATGTTGTGGTTGTCACTTCAGTAATCACAGTTTTTATTTTACCTTCTCCATTGATGTTTTCAATTTTATGTGTCTGTACACCATTCTGATCAGCAAAGTCACTACTCAGGCTCGATTCCTCACAGGAGGTTACAGGCGACAGAGCAGCTTTCTTATCCTCAATGGCTTCAGTTTCCATAGATTCCAGTTCACTGTTGAGGTTATTTTCTTTACAGACAGCAAGTGCTGGTGTGGAAGCAGTGCCAGCAAAGGAAGATCTCTCAGGAGAAAGCTGCTTTTCTTCACATTTCTGCACATACCTGGGAACTTTATCTGGTGGCTGAAGACCCTCTCTGGATTCCAGCTTGGGTGACGCCTGCAGGTGTGACTTTGGGTCCACGTTATTTTTGTCCTTTGTGTCCTCTCCCACAATGTCACCATTCATGAATGGTTTTACTGGCGACTCCTTAAAAGTCAGTGGTTTTATTTCATGTTCTGGAATGGACTTATTAATGTTATTCACTTTTGGTTCAACGTCAGCCCCTGCCTTATTTTCAGAGGTGTCTTTAACTTCGCTTGGCAACACTTTCACATCATTGTCTTTTCCATTCATTTGAAATGCTGACTTCTCTGTCTCAGTGTCTTCATCTTTCTTACTTTTTTTGTCAGTAACACTATTTTCATTTGTCTGATCAAGATATTTGTTTATGGTACCTGTCTCCACTTTCAGTTCCTGACCTTTCTTTTGACCATTAGTTTCAGTTAGTTGACAGCTCAGTAAATCCTCATCCATTTCTGCCCCATCCATGTCTTCCAGAGTTTGACTTTGAAGGTTTCTTTCAGAAATCAGCTCTGTTGGCTTTAGATCTTTACTAACTGATTTTTGATGAAATACAATCTTCTTTTCAGATTTATTTTCAGTCTTTCCTGCAACAGTTTCCTCCTCCATTTCACTTTCTGCAGAGGATGTTGGTTCAATATGGCTTTTTATCATGCAATTGTTTTCTGGATCTTTGTTGTGCTGTTCAGAATTCCCTTCTGAAGCTGTCTTTTCAAAAGTGGCCAGAGCATCTTTTCTGTAGCTGCTTTCAGTTACTGCTGCCTCTAAGTTTTCACTCTGACACTGAGGTACTCTGCTAATAGGTAGTTTTTGTTTCAAAGGCTTTTCACTTGTTTCTGAAACATCCCATTTGATTCTGCCTTCTGCATTTGTTTTTTTCAAGCCATCCACCAAGGAACTCTGTGATTCTCTAAGCACTTCTTGCCCTTGACACCTATCAGCAGCCATGGGTTCAGGGTTGCTTTCTTTGCTGTCATTCTGAACAGCGTTTTCGCCTTCAGAGGACTGAGATGAGTCTTCACCCAGCAGCTGGCCTTCTCTTTTGGATAGTCTGTTTGTCAAAGGCAAAGAGGCTTCGTCTAGCTCACCTGTTTTGCTACAAGAGATGCTGCTGATGGGCAAGGAGTCCTGTTCTGCATCTTCTGTTGGGGGCTTATGTGAAGTGCAGGTTTGCTGTTGGGAGGACATGGCCAGCTGGCTGCCTTCTTTCACTTTTCTTATCTGTAGCTCAGCAATGGCTTTCTGGGAGCTCACGGACTGAGCACCTGCAACTTTAGCACTAGCCTCCAGTTTCAACCTTTCTAGACGTTGTTTTTCTTCCAGTGTGAACTGTTTTATTCTCCTCTCAAGGAGTCCATCTAATTTGGAGGATTTAACTTTCCTCTTGTAGCAAGTCCTTAAATGAAACCCCTCACTGACATTGATTATATCCTGCTTACAATGACTGTCCTCATCTCTTACGGGAGATTCAATTTTCACATCATCTACATCCATAGGCTCTTCCTTGATGACTTTACCATTTTCTCCATCGATTTCTTTTTCCACTGTGAAGAAGAAATAACTCTCAGTCAGTAAACTCTCCTAGCAATGAATACCCAACTCTATTTTGCCATTCAGTACTAGGAAATAAATGTGCCTTTGAGCATATTCACAGAGGGCAAGAAAAAGTGAATGAAAACTTCAGACACTGCTGCAAGGGGGAACAAGCAGTCATTGCACTGAGACATATTAAATGCCTTGACAAAATCTGTTAGCTTCTCCACAGCTGTTTCTGAGGTCCTATGCTTTTACACATGCAATGCTGGAATGAACAGGTAGTCTTATAAGGACTCAAGTACATCACCTTTGTCTGCTGCATGATCCAGGCTTTCAGAAATCCTATCCCCTTCTACTTTTTCCTCACGAGACTTTTCTTCTTTCACTTGTACTTTCTCCAAGGTTTCTGAAACATCTGCTTTATCTTTTTCTTGCAGATCATGAGAATCCTTTGTTCTGTCTTTCTCTGTTTTCACCTTAATTGGACCTTTTCGTTTATCCAAGTTGCATTTTTCTTCTTCACTCTTTGCTATTAACAAATGAAATAGTTTCCCTTATTCAGAGTATTTTCCATACATTAGTTTATGTCAGGTTACTTCTCAATACATTTGCTTATTACTGAATTGGTTGTTATCAACAAAGATCAGCAGATATCCATAAAAGCATATCTGGAACACTATCTGTAACAGTCTACATCGTAATTATGCATGCAAATAATGAACTGAATGTCCAATAAAAAGCAGCAGGTTAGTAGTTCACAAAAATGTAAGCAATGCAGACACTTACTTGGTAGTAACTTTCTGTAGTTTGCATTAGTATTTCCAGGCAGTCTGGGCATAAACCTGTGCACATGTGTTTTACTAATCCAGCTCCAGCCTCCATATCCTGTTACTCTATATTCCTCTCCTTTTTGTTTCCAAACCTGTTTTTAAAAATAGTTGTTTTAATGCTGCTATTTGCTGCACTTGTAATGTACACATTAATTTAAAAATCCAAACCCAGACTTTTCCCTGCAAGTTGAAGTATACCTGTGAAATAATGTACTAAAATTAAAAGACATAGCTGCTGATAATTCAATTGATTCTCTCACAATAACACCTAAAAATCACATTTATTTCATGAAACAGTGAAAATCTATTTACCTAAAAGCTCAAAGATAAGCCAAGTGTTTGGGTCAATCTGTATGTTTGTTACAACAAATAAATTCAGATCAAAGAACCACTCCAACAAAAGTATTTCACATCTACTGTAAAAGAAAAGGAAGGGGTTTCTATAGCAGTTCCCATCATGTCATCTAAGCTTCCCAAGTAAAGAAAGGCAGCTAGGTTAGGTTTTTTAGGTGAATGGGGATGGGTGCAGTGGACAGGGACAGACATACAGACAAGATTCCAATAACCATCTAGAACCTTTCTGCTAGGAAAGGCTACATTTTGTAGACATACACCTGTCAACTCAGGCAGGGTCACTAAGAGCATGTATTATGATACATGTCAAATTTAGTTCAGACCAAGATTATGTGCTTGAATACACGGGCAGAGTTCCTGTTCCAATGGCTGGGAGCAATCCAATGATGTTGGAATGCTGTTTGAAATGGAAACAGCAAGAGATTAAGAAATCAACACCTGTACTTTGTTTGTTCTTCACATAACAGAAAGCCTTACCTGGTGTTTGACAGGAAATGTGTATTTCACCCAAGTAGCTTGCTGCATTGTTTCTTCTTCTTCTTGTTTTCTCTCTTTTTTTTTCACCTTCTCCTTTTCCTCTCTCTCTATTGCTGTCATTCTGCGTAACCTGATACACAGATATTGAAGAACATTTAAGCATATTATCATGTAAGCAAATACAAAAACAACAGCAGCACGTGCTACTCCTTTGAACAAACATCTGAAAGTTAAGAAGAATGCCCAGTAGCAGGTTATATGAAGTACCTGCAACAACAGCACAATTTTTCTAGCTATTCCAGTAAGGCAAACATGGCTGCCTACTACTATGTCTAACATCAGACATCTCATTTCTGCTTCTGGGCCACCACGAGACACAAAAGACAGACTCTACTGAACTAAGTTTGTTGAAATTTGCTCTTCCAGTCTGCCCAAGTTTTACCACTCTGAGACTGTGGCTCAGATAAACAAGCTTGCTTTGCAGGAGCAATGACGTTACAGAAGCATTGTCAGGTATTTTCACAGAATAACAGACTGGTAGGGGGTGGAAGG
>VWYK01102969.1:18050-30185 GCA_013399775.1 Semnornis frantzii
ATGATTCTATGATTCTATTACTCCATGATTCTATGATTCTATGATTCTATTATTCCATGATTCTGATTCTATGATTCCATGATTCTATGATTCTATGAACAAACAAACAAACACACAAAATGTAAAACAAACAAACAAACAGAAAACCCAAAACAAACACAAACTTATACACTTCTAAAGTAAATATTCTTAGAGAAAGAGGCTAATACAGTGCGGAGAAAGGAGGACAGAGAAATGAACTCTTCACAGAGATGTTTCCCACACAGTGCAGTAAAGTACTTTTTTCCCAATGCAGAATATCAGATCATACAAGGCCTCGATGTTTTTCTTCCTGACATATGAATGCAAATGGATCTTTCAGGTCTGCAAATTATTTCTAAGATTATCAATAACAGAACCAACAAAACACTCCTAAACATGAATGCACTATAAACGGCTTTGCAAGATGCTTTAAGTTTCATAACTATACAATGTGGTAACATAGCACTGCAGAGGTGTATCTCTGCCAGAGCTGGAATCCATTGCTATGGTACTTGTTCCACGAAAGGAGTGATGGTAGACATGAACTTTCAGGTCACAGTTTGCCACAGAACACCAAAACATCAAAGAGTGTATTTGCACTAATCTCAGCTTCTTTTAATTGAAAAGCAGTAAATACGTACATAAACTTCAGCCCTGAAACTGCCCCCATGAAGAAGCAATGATTGTTTTCTCCCACTTAAAACAAATGGCTGGTATTTTGCTGAGAATCTTTAATAGTTTTACAGGAGAGATTTAGTAAGTTCTAATCACTGCCCTTTGCGTAATCCTATCTGATTTTTTTAAGCTTCCTTCTCAGAAAATAAAGATGCATTATAGCTTTGCTGGAGAATCTGGGCATTTATTGTGTCCTTTTACTTGAAAAGCAAATTAATTTCACTGCTATGTTATTGACTGCCAACTAAATATTAACTGCAACTACAGTTCTGTGAATAAATATCCATGTATTTCCTAAAGTTAACAAAAGTCATTCTTTACTAAACTCTAGGCAAGAAATTGCCAATTGTCACCATCTCTGGCAAAGCTATTTACCACTTTCTTTAAAGAAGCCATGTATTATCAAAAGAAAAATAAGCTACATCATGAAATTTGCCAACTAATCAACAGTAATGTTTTGTAATTCTTATATAGGCACTTTCCTACTTTTCATATGCAATGATCTGTAGAACCATAACTCCTAAATCAGATGCAATTGAGTCAGTCTGGGTGTGGCTATGCTTCATCAACCTAGGTATAAACCTAACCTCTGAAAACTCTGCACTATCAATAGTCCAGAAAAAGAAAAAGACGTTGAACCCAACTGTTGCACAGAAGGAAAGCAACCATTACTCTGCTAGGAACGTCAAAAGAAAGAGAAGTAATAAAAAATGCATTCAAATTTCTTACAGAGAAGAAAGCTTAGTAGAAACTCCATTGTGCTGTTATTATTTGTGTTGCAGTAAGTAACTGTGGAACTATCCATTTTTAAGATTACTTTATGCTAAGCACTGTATACACATGTGAAGGAAAGGGTGATCCATACCACTGGAGAAGCTGACCTTTAATACTAGCTACTGCAAGAATTTCAACAGGCTAGTAGAAGGGAATGAGAAGACAAAGAAATAGGAAAGAGATCATAGAATCATAGAATGGTTTAGGTTGGCAGTGACCTCAAAGATCATCTAGTGCCAACTCCCCCATCATAGGCAGAGACACCTCCCACTCGAACAGCTTGCTCAAGGCCTCGTCCAATCTGGCCTTGAACACCTCCAGGAAGGGAGCATCCACAACCTCCCTGGGCAACTTGTTCCAGTGTTTCACCATCCTCACTGTAAAGAACCTCTTCCCAACATCTAGTTTAAATCTCCCCTCTGCCAGTTTAAGATATTGTACAACATGGTGGTGGATGACATAACAGCACCGTTAACACAAATGGAAGCAAGGCAAAAAGGTCCTTTAGCATGACTCTCTTTAGCAGATAAACTACTTCAGGCTGTGATGTCTCCACTACCTAGTGGGGCCCATCTCATTTCCTCCAGGAGTTTCCTCTACTGTTAATGATAGCAATGGAGACAGTCACCTCAAAGGAGGCTTCTTGGGCTATTTAGCCCTAATGATGAAGTGGAAAAGTGAGACTAAATATTGGAAACAAGCAAACAAACTTTTTGCAATTCAAATCTTGATCTTTTAGGTCTGTGAGTGGTAAGACGCAAGAATATTGATTGTTGCACTTCTAGCTCTCGGAATTATAATCAAACCCAAGTACATGATTTAGAACAAGATTACATCAAAAACTTCAGCAAAAATTCCCTAAATGTTATCTTTTATACTGTAGCATCACAGTGCCAAACAGTTCTAATTTAAAGCACTTACCAAATCCCCAGCATTGCTCTTGGTACAGAAATGGACAATTAAAGTCCCCATATCAGTGCCATTTTGTACACTCAGAACATCTGGTATTTTTGATACACAATTAGAAAGGGGCATAGAAATGCATAATGCACTTTAAAAGGAAACTTAGTTACAGCATTAACTATGGAAAGAGTCAATACGTTATTCCTTCAAAGAGCCTGTCAAGTATTAATTAATTCCCAGGTTCCTGAGAGACAGCCAAGTAATCGAGTCACTTTGCACAGAAAGCGTGCTGTAAGGTAGTGCAGTCTACGCTGTATTTACAGTGGCAGGATACTTGAGTATATCTTTCTATCTTTAAGCAGAAGCCCCAAAGCTTCTCACATTCAATATGTACCTGAAGATACTCACCTGAGAGTAACATATCCTAATGAACCAGAGCTCACTGGTTCTGAGTATACACAAAGAACTTCGGTTAACTCTGATATTGACATCTTGCCAGCTGCAGGGCTGATTGGCAATAGGAACTAAAAAGCAGGTCTCTTCTGCAGTGTTGCAGCAAATAAGTAAACTTACAGGGTGGAATAGTCAATTTGCTGGGCATTAATGCACTGCAAATCTAGGTGTTCTGAAATATTAGCAGCAGCTCAGGTGACCATCAGGTTTTCTGCTTTTACATCTACATCTGCCCCAAGATAGTGGTGTGAAGTGCCCTCTACATTCATGGCAGGAGATTCCTCACACTTAAAGGCTGATGAAATGGAGGCAAGTTTAAAGTTGCCCTCCACCCTCTCCTACCCCAGGAGTAAACTTGGAAAATTATGTTTAAAAAACCACTACCTTACCTTTCAATACTTATGACTAGTGAGGCAAGTCTCACCTTTCTCTCATCAGCACTGCCAAAATTTGAAAACATGATGGGAGAAACTCCTCCATAAATAGGCAACTCTAGACCCTAAAACAGAAAAGCAGCAGGACGATGAAGAGGTTTCTGTTACCCTCTGCTAGTTATTGCATCTTTTTCTTCAAAATCTGTGTGAAACCTTTCCAAAACTGTCTCACAGAATAACTGAGCCTTCTCTCCCTATAAAACATTTTTGTCTGTGAAAGTATCTCAAAGATAGAGATGCTACTAATATTCATCAATGAATATTAGACAATTCCAAATCTACCCTTTTTTTGACAAAATAAGCAAATCAACATCCAGCCAATATGAGCATAATATGTGTTCAACTTCAGTGTAATAAGAAAGATATACTACAAAACATGAAAGGTCCTCTATTTACCTTCCACTTGCTAGAAAACCCTGATCAACTATGCTTCACTGTTGATTCATGGAGTTTATAATCCTCACAGCTTTTATGTGACATTTTCTTTATCTGAAAAATCGAGCTTCGTGTAGCTGTAGAATATTAACCCAGAAAAGATGGGAGAACTTTACACACAATCATGGATGAAAACACCAGGTAGATAAGCACTAAAATTCTTTGTAGATGTGTCACTGTAAACAGCAATCACACAATTTTCTCCAGCTGGTTTACCTTTGAACTAATTTAAAAGTGCCAACATGGAAAAAGATGGTATTCTGGCCAAAAAAAATATTTGTCATTTTCCTTTTGTGTGTTTTTCTCTGCTGGTGAATAAAATTGAAAGGTAAAAAAAAAAAAAAAAGTATTAAAAAAAAAAAACAAACACAAAAACATCCAATTTAATAAATTAAATTCTCTTCAGAAAGATTATTGTAAGCCAGTCTTTCTACTTGGAGAATGAGATACAAGTTTTTTCCATAGGTCTGCTGCATACACAAGTAAGAGAAAACACCTATTTGGGGAAAAATCAACAGGATCTCCTAGTGACAATGCAAGATCCTAATCCTCAAAACCTTAAAGCTGTCTGCGCTAGTTTTAGGCAGATGCGAGATAATTATGTATGATGTAATGCTGAGGTAATACACTTCATGTTTCAACTTACTTTCAGCAACAGCAATATCATTCCCTGAAGTTCAGGTGAGTAAAATGGCTCAGAATCAGGTGTCCATAAAGAACCAAAGCCTCAGCAAAGTTCTTGGCATGCTGTACACAAACAGCCTGTTCTGTACTGAAGAACGAAATGTGGGAGCAGTCGAACATCAAGGAAATGGCAGCAGCTGCAGGTGAGCACAGCTGGAGTTCCTGAATGAAGTCAGTAAGCAATGCTGGAAATGAAGCTGAACAGACCTGGTGTGTGACAGCACTGTCAGAGTGTGGGATGTAACTTGTAAGCTTGATTGATAGACAGATTGTATTTCCCCCCCCTCCCCCCAATATGACGATCAATAGATCTATATTTTCTTGCAGGTGAAAAAAATAAATGCCTTTCTGCAAATTAATTTTAAAATTACATAGCTCATATTCACTGAACTTTTTATTCCTGCGCTGTCGTGGTAGGCCTAAGCAGGCCAAACTGGGCTTGTAACCTCTCCTGGCTTGCCCAGGCATGTTTTTCTGCTCTCCCTCCTGCTGTTTTGGGGAAAGCAACCACGGGGAAAGGGACAAAGGGCCTGGAGCCACTAAGTCTGGGCTCTGTGGCCTGCCCAGACCCTGCGGTAAACAAGGTGCATACGGTTGCCTTGTGCAAGGCCCGTGTTCTGCCCAAAGAAGGGTAAAGCAAGCCTATGGCTTCACCTAATATGGGCAAATCTTGGCTAACTGCCATTTCATTGGCTATCCCATGTTCAAAGGCCCATTGGTCTCAGGTTGTATTGGATAAAAGGAGATGAACAGGGAGCACAGACGCCTTTTGCCATTACGAGGCGTGTCCGTGCCTGCTGCCTCTGATGCCTCCACACATTCGGCCTGCATAGCCGGCGTGACACCATGCCCTGACTGCACACCACAAGACATCCTGCCTGCACCTGAAAGCCTTCTGCCCAGACGGAAGCCCTGGAGATAACACAAATTGTCCAGAAAGCCAAGAACAGGTCAGAGATCGTCTGTCTCCTTTCTCCAGTTGCCCAGAAGCCTGGGGAAACTCTAAAATCTCTGATGGCTACCGACAGTAACCCTGTTACGAGCCTTGGGTACTGTCAGATATTTTTGTGAGTAAATACCAAAAGCCTCTTGTAATTATTAATTGCCTTCTGCCCTAAGCAGAAAGTGGCTCCTTGCATCCATCTAGCGAGCAAGCAGTGTACTGGCCACAAGCAGTATACTGACCGCAAAGCCTTCTCTTCCAGTTTAAATCGAGTTCAATTAATGTATATATTTACTAGTTATTTCTAGATCCTATTATAACCTGTATATAGTTTCCATAATGTTGCAAAGAGCCTGTTATTATTATTAAATGGTGATCGGGGTGATGCGAGTTCTGAATATTTAATATTAATAAACTATATGTTTATATTTTTAAAATATCATCTTGCAGTAATTAATTACCCCTCCCATTACATGTGCCAGAAAAATATATGAAGAAGCTCCCTAATAGGGCAGCTCAGTAAGGATAAGGCTATGTACAAGATTTGCAGGATCATCTTTCTTCCACAACTAAGTACAAATTTCAATATCTTCAATGTTCCAATCAATTCATATTTTTTCTCCATATTAAAATAATTATGATGTCACCAACTCTCTCATAAAAAATATCACTTTCAAGTGAAGTTCACTTTTAAAAATTGAGTACTGACAAGTGAATTGCAGAATTATAATTAGCAAGTCTAATTCTGTCATGCAGCTGGCTAAGGCAGAAATTGTTCAGAGAAATTACAGGATTGCAGAGCCATTATTCCTAATAAATGCTAGAAGAGCTTTGGTTTTCCTAGATGTCCTGATCTGTGCTAGATCTGTTCAGTGGTTTTACTTTTCATCTAAGTGTCTTCCAAGTAGTTGCACTTTCTGACATTAACAGCAATTTTTTTCAGTTTCTGCTTCTAGAAGTGATATCATTTGGTGCTTATATTAGTAACAAAGCAGGAAGGCTCTTGTTTATTCTTTCTCCTACAGAGACCAAAGTCACTGCTAAATTTTGTGTTTCACATCAGGGTGTCATAAAGCTTTTTCATGTTGCACCTACAGGGAATCAGAATTCCAGAATCCCAGAATCCCAGAATGCTAGGGGTTGGAAGGGATCTCGAGAGATCATTGAGTCCAACCCCCTGCCAAAGCAGGATCACCTAGGGCAGGCCACACAGGACATACATCATAGTATAAAACTGAGGGATCACAATGGTGAAGCTCTCTTCTTCAATGGTCAGCGTGTAAGGATTCTGTCCATTCTACTTCTATCCTGACTTTTGTTTTCCTGAATCCAATTCTTGAATTCAATTCCTGATCTGGTTGCCATCTGTCATGGAGTTTAGTCTTGGACTTTCCCAGTGCCTGCTCTCAACATTAGTGGTGTCAGCCATGTAAACATTATCAGAGGTTTGGGTTCAATATTGATTTGCATATTTTTGTATATATTTCATTTTATTGCTATTGTTTTCATTAAAGCTGGTTTAGTTTTCTTTTCCAGCCCATAAGTCTCTTTCTCTTACTGCCTTTCTCTTCCTCTTTGGGAAGGGAGAGGAGTTAATAGAAAGCATATGTTATTCATATATTGGCCAGCCCAGCCCTAATTGTTGATACTATAAATATACAAATATATAATATACTAGATACTATAAATATGTAAGTAGCTGCAGATCAGGAAGCTTTAATTATCATTAGTCACATCAAAAGGTTGAGGGCTGTAATCTCATTGTCTTCTGATTGTTGGTTATGACTTTTATTCAGCTTGTTAATTTGCATAAAATTATAATTTAAAAACCATGGCAATAATTTAATGCACATTATTGTTTCAAAGCTTATCTGGCAGTTACTTGATCCAAACACCAGTTACAGTACTATCAGATTTCTTGTGACTCTGCTTTACATTCACTTTAAGCTAACACTCTAGAGTATATTGTCCTAGGAGACAGTCTAACTTGAGCTGATACTACTTACAGAAAATTTTATAAGATTACTTACAAGACAGTGCACTAATAAAAATAAACATCTGGTCAAAGTAGCTGTAATTAAAATATTAATCTCCATGCTCTTTTTCTGTTTACAGGCCTTGCCCTCTACTTAATTTTTCATATCTGTACTGTTCTAAGTCTTACTTGTTTTCNGAGAGGAGTTAATAGAAAGCATATGTTATTCATATATTGGCCAGCCCAGCGCTAATTGTTGATACTATAAATATACAAATATATAATATACTAGATACTATAAATATGTAAGTAGCTGCAGATCAGGAAGCTTTAATTATCATTAGTCACATCAAAAGGTTGAGGGCTGTAATCTCATTGTCTTCTGATTGTTGGTTATGACTTTTATTCAGCTTGTTAATTTGCATAAAATTATAATTTAAAAACCATGGCAATAATTTAATGCACATTATTGTTTCAAAGCTTATCTGGCAGTTACTTGATCCAAACACCAGTTACAGTACTATCAGATTTCTTGTGACTCTGCTTTACATTCACTTTAAGCTAACACTCTAGAGTATATTGTCCTAGGAGACAGTCTAACTTGAGCTGATACTACTTACAGAAAATTTTGTAAGATTACTTAAAAGACAGTGCACTAATAAAAATAAACATCTGGTCAAAGTAGCTGTAATTAAAATATTAATCTCCATGCTCTTTTTCTGTTTACAGGCCTTGCCCTCTACTTAATTTTTCATATCTGTACTGTTCTAAGTCTTACTTGTTTTCTCAGACAGCTAACCTAGTGAATTACAATTTCAGAAGAGTTGCCTTGGAGATTAGAGAATCTTATCTTGTAATTATTTTTTTTTTTAAATTGACATCTACCAAGACAAAAGAGTAAAACTGGGGCACTTAGCCATCAAGAACACCTTTATTTTAATGATACACACTATACTGGATCTGGTTGTGAAGGAGTTAATTTTCTTCACAGCAGTATGAGTGGTGCTGTGTTTTGCATGTGTGACTGAAACACTGTTGATAACACAGCAGTATTTTATGTATGACTGAACGGTGCTTGCACAGGACCAGTGCTTCTCTGTTTCTCACTTTGTTCCCCCAAGAAGTAGACTGGGGTGGGCAAGAGGATGGGACAGGACACAGCTGCCTGGTAGTTGATAATTTTATCAATTACAATGAAAAAAGAGACTATATCCTTAAGACCAGATGTATAACCTACTGCAAAACCAATGAAACTTTTATAAAGGGAAAAATTAATAATCTATAAAGTTTTAAATTAATATATGCAAATTAGTTTTTATGTCTGTGGTGTAGTTTAAATGGCCTATTTTGAATAGAGATATTAATGATTGCATGACTCCGTTATTTATCAAGGAACTTTTGGGAGTATTACCTACAATTAATTGTCTATTGGTGAATTTTTATTCAAGTTTGTCTTGTTTATTGTTCTCCTGCTTCATACTTTCTCATGGCATTGATTCCAACAGGAGACTTTGCCTGCCTGTAAGCTATGTTCATTCATGGTCATTTAAGTTACTACAAACTTATAATCATGAACTTCAATTTGCTTTCCTGTGCCACTGAAGATATTTTATCTCACTGCATGTTTTTTTAAATGGTATTAATTTACACATGAGCTAAATATTGTGCTTGCACGTAGCTTCATCACACATTTGTGCATCCATTGATATTTGAGTTTAGTGGGGAGAAGATTGAGGGATGGCGCACATATAATGCAAGTGAAGGCATTTTAACTGAACAATTATTTGAGGCTACGTGCATGTAAATGCAGATAAATGTGATTCATTATGTACCCACAGCAGCTAATTCATTGCTTAACATATTTTTAGTTCACCACAGGTTCAGCCGGGCTACTGGAAGACTTGTTTATGTTCAGTCTCATATTCATACTTTAGATATCTAAAAAATTCTCATACCATAGTAAGCTAGTTCTCTAAGTCCCCTTTGTAACTTGGAGATAATTAGGAAATCCAAAAGGATAATTTGACTCCTTCAAAAGTATAGATTTGGAGTGACACAAATTCCCCTAGAAGGAGTGCTCCCTCATGACTAACATAGGCTCAATGCTGGAAGCTGAAGTTAGTGAAAATAAGTCCAAGATACCTCTTCAGTTTACAAGTCTTCAGTGGCTCAACACACTATTGTAAGAAGTGAAGTATCAGATTAAGTCTTCAAATTTAGGCAGTACAAATTTAGAATTGATATAAACTAGGTTACAACCATGATCAGAGGTTGGCACAAATCATGATCCTAATCATGCCTATAATCGTGAACCACTATTAAATCCCCACTCTCCTCATCCACCTGGGCAGAAAACAGCCAGATATGTGGGATGGAATTGTCCACTGGTTTAAATGGGAGTAGTCACCTGCTTAAAGATAAGCACATTTCTGAGTGCTTTGCTGGATCAAGGCCAAAACATCCTCCAGGCTTCCTAATGGCTTCTTTATCTTTACTCAGTCTTTGCCTAATGGACTTTCAGATTTGGAAAAGGTCACATTTCATTTCTCTTCACTAAGCACAAATTCTGCATCTTCGAGGAGTTCACTTGCAGTAGCTACACAACCTTTGTACTGTTCCTTTTTGTCCTTCTTTTCCAATAGTATTAAAAGACATTTTATTTTCCTTAAGAAATAAAGTGGTGTAGTAATAAATGATGTTAATGACCAGACCTAACAGCCATTGAAATTAGCGTGACTTTCTCCACTGACTTCAGCAGGTTTTGAATTAGGTTCTAAGACATTAAATTTAGGGAATGGCAATTAAAGAGTTCTCTGATCGATAGCAAAAAGATCAGAATGTCTACAACATATTAATTCTACTGAAAACAACAGCACTATAACTGTTTTCTTGTCTAAAATGAATCATTCTTAGCCTCTATGATATAAACAATTCCAATAATCAGCATGTACATATACAAATATACAAAACACAGAAATCCATGTAGTAATTAAAAATTACATTATGATTCAACAGATGTAATGAGATGTAAGTATTAATAACCTCATTTAAAAGTCTGATGAATACAAAAGCTCTCCCATTATAATTACTCTCAGAAAGAAAAGTATTGTTAATCGGCTGAGCAGCTGATGACACAGAAAATTATAAATAATAGAAACATTGCACAAATTAATTCTTGATTACAATGACAGAATAGTTTGTATTTAATAATGGGAAGCTCATTTTTAGCGAAGAATAGGCATGATGTTCTGCTAGAGACTGTTTTAATTACTAGACTCCTTTTCTCTTCCATGATCCTCAATTTTTTTTTAAAAAAAGAAGTAATCTTTCTCTAATAACAGAACTAAATGAAACTAGATGCTGGCCAGCAGTGTCCTACAAACATCACACCATCTGAATACTAATGAAAGGTTTCCTTTCAAAAAGTTTAGAGGCTGTGAAAGACTAGTGGGAAACTTTTCAAAATGCAGGGTAACATGAAAGACAATTTCTTGGACAACTGCATGCAACAGAATTTGTGGTATTCATATTGGTTCGTTATGTATAATTACTGTACATTATGGTGGTTAAACTAATTCTGGAGATAGAGAGGGCTTTTACTAGTTCGAGCTGCTTCTCATAAGCAGAGGTATAGCTTCTGGAATAGAAACTTTAAAAGACAAGGCTGCTCTTATTTATCATATTTAGCAAACAAATATTCATCATTTCTGTATCAGGCCCTATTAGCATAATGTGCATTTGGCACTTTCAGTAAGTGACATTAATATTGATATCCCCACCATCACACCTTCATATGTCTTTTAGTAACACAGTAAATCTGGAACATTAAACATATTTTGCATCTAAGCTCCAGGCAATGGTATAAAGTACAAGTTTATCTTTCCCTTCAATTAGCATTGTTATTTCTGGTTAGTTATTGGTTCCCCTAAGAGTCAAATGGAGACAATTGCTTATATTAATCACGGCAAGAAATGCTAAGACAGCCCATAGGAGAACTACTTTTTTACTTATTGGCTTTTTGTGCAAACTGTATTGGCAAAATCATTTCACAAGTTTAATGGATGACTCCAGCTTGTAAATTGTATTGGTCAAGGTAGGTCATATAGTGTCGTATTTACAGAAATGGAAACAGACAGGTTCAGTGACTACAGTAGTTAAATAATAATGACAAAAAGGCTAAGTGTTTTTCCTTCATTTTTATGCCCTCAATAAATATTTTTGTGCCATAGGAAATTTAATGCTATAATGCAGTCAAAAGATTAGGTTTTAATTATTACAGTTCTTTCTGGTAAAAAGTTACATTGTGTTATAATTTGTAATTTATAAAACCTGTTATCAGAAGCTTAATGTACCTGATGAGGATTGAAGCTGTGCCATCATGAAGGATGGAGTCATTTGTGTCCAAAAAACAAGACACATGAAGTGTCTGTGGCAGTAGCATTAAAGGAGTTAGGTAAAATCCCTTCATTTTAAAATAAAAATCATTCATAGTGGAACTTTTCAGTCATCAGCTAGCCATTAGGATTGACTGCAGCAGTCTGATTTTACATCAAGGGTGACTTGATTTGTCTAGAAATGTTTGTGAATGCAAATTTACTANACTTGATTTGTCTAGAAATGTTTGTGAATGCAAATTTACTATCGGGAAGAAAAAAAAAAAAGAGAGAGAGAGAGAGAGAGAAAAGAAAAAAGAAAAAAGCAACCTGGAATTCACATATTGTCATGTAAAGGTAAGGGGTTAACAGGAAGAGGTACTTTAAGGTCTAACAGACAGCGCATTTATTTTGGGCTTGGATTAACAATTTAGGTTTACACTTTGAATGAGAATTTGGTTGCTC
>VWYK01102978.1:0-16056 GCA_013399775.1 Semnornis frantzii
TCCCAGGGAGTTGCAGCATGCAGGGATGTCTCCCCTCAGCTTCTCTTCTCCAGGCTAAACAAACACACCCCACCAGGGAGCAGCCACAATCTCCCTGAGTCCATGCTGCAGCTAAGGCAGAGTGTGGCACCCTGCCCAGAATCTCTGCCTCTACACCCAGCAGGAGAGGAGAAGTCTGCAGGAAAAGGAAGGCTTCTTCAGAGCAACTGCAGTTTCTCATCTGCTTACTCAGCACTTTGGGCTTCTGTCATCCAAACCCATCTGAGGCTCCCTGAGTAAGCTGTAGGCTGGATTAAAGGGAAGGAAGGGTTGGTTTGGGCTGGGATCAAGTTTCTGCATTCATCAGCCACAAGGGAGCTCTTCATGAACTGCTGGGAAGTGAAATGCCACTTGGCCCAGGGAGGAGAAACCTCTTCCCTCCTGAGTGAAGCAAGCAGCAATTTGAGAACCTGGTGTGGAGTGGAAGGGGAAAAGAAATGAAAAAGACCTAAAGACATTCTCCTTCTCCTCCTGCCTACCACAAGAAGCTGAAGAATAACAGGAACACAGAGCTCACCTCCTTGTCCAACCACCAAGCTTGGTGGAGACCACAGAGGAGTGCCCCCAAGCACCAAGTGGCCACAAATGCATGAACCCCACCTGGCATTGATACCTTCTACCCTTGGTGCTTTCTTGGCCACCACTCCCAATCCTGCTTGCAAGTGCAATTCTGCTTGCAGAAAGGTTCACAGAAGCAAACCCTTGAAATTTCACCACGGTGGACTTGAGGTCACCTCAAAAAGGTCTCTGCATAAGTAGAAGTCAACCAATGAACAAGCAAAAGTGAAGTGTGGGTGACAGAGGTCACAGCAGGTAATAGGCTTTAGAGAAGCTTGGAATGCTTTGGGTTGGAAGGGACCTCTAAAGGTCATCTTAGCTCCAGAGAATCCTAGAATGAGTTGGAAGGGTCCTTCCAGATCATCCAATCCCAACCACTCTGCCACTGGCAGAGACATCTTCCACTAGAACAGAGTCCTCCTAGCCTCATCCAGCCTGGCCTTGAACACCTCCAGGACATCCACAACCTCCCTGGGCACCCTGTGCCAGTGTCTCACCAACCTTACTGTAAAGTAAGCCCAAACACCCTGCAGTCACCAAGGTCACCCTGCAACCTGACACAGGATCACAGGATGTTAGGGGTTGGAAGGGACCTCTGCAGATCATAGAATGGTTTAAGTTGGAACAGACCTCAAAGCTCAGCCAGTTCCCACTAGAACAGGTCACTCAAGGCCTCATCCAGCCTGGTCCTGAACACCTCCAGGGAGGTCGTGGAGCACAGAATCACTCAATGTGATCTCCACAACCTCCCTGGGCAACCTGTGCCAGTGTCTCACCACCCTCACTGCAAACAACTTCCTCCTAACATCCACTTTCAATCTCCCCTCTGCCAGGTCAAACCCATTCCTCCTCCTCCTGTCATTACAAGACCTTGTCAATAGTCCCTCCCCAGAATCCCTTCAGATCCTGCAAGGCCACTCTAAGGTCTCCTGGAAGCCTTCTCTTCTCCAGGCTGCAGAGCCCCAACTCTCTCAGCCTGTCCTCACAGCAGAGCTGCTGCAGCCCTCTCAGCATCTTCATGGCCTCCTCTGCACTGGCTCCAACANAACCTCTCAGGGCAGCCTGTCTCAGTGTTCTGAGACCCTTACCCTAAAGAAGTTCTTCCTCATGTTGAGGTGGAACTTTCTGTGCTGCAGTTTCCATCCATTGCTCCTCGTGCTATCCCAGGGCACAAGTGAGCAGAGCCTGCCCCTGTCCCGTCCTTCCTGACCCCCACCCCTCAGATATTTACAGACATTGCTCAGATCCCCTCTCAGCCTTCTCCTCTCCAAACTAAGCAGCCCCAGGGCTCTCAGCCTCTCCTCACCAGGCAGTGCTCCAGCCCCTTCAGCATCCTTGCAGCTCTCTGTTGGACTCTCTCAAGCAGATCCCTGTCCCTCTTGACCTGGGAAGCCCTGAGCTAGATGCAATATTCCAGAATGGTTCCAGGGCTGAGGCTTCTGCCCCCATCTCTAATCACATCCCTAGCACTGATGCAACTAAATATCAGTGGAGACATCATTCTGTGGTTCATATCTGCTTCAATCCTTCCCCAAGGAAGATGCTCCTGAGCAAACACATGACAAGCATTTCTCCAAATAGCAAACACCTTCAGAAATAGCCATGTCAGTTGATCAGTGACTCAGTCAAGAGGAACAGGCACTAACTAACCCCACCACTAACCACCCCTGCTCGAGGCAAAACCAACATGTGACACACAGATGGATCTGAAGGGAAAAACAAAAACCCAGCAGGCTGGGATGAGGGCAGAGTCATAGAATGGTAGAGGTTGGAAGGGACCTCTGAAGAGCATTGAGCACAAACCCCCTGGCAAAGAAGGATCACTCAGGGCAGGTCACACAGGAACACATCCAGGTGGGGCTTGGACATCTCTAGTGAAGGAAGAACAGAGAAAACTCTGTGCAGCCCAAGCTCTGGTGCTGGGGTTTTACAGCCTTGTTTCAGTAGCTGCTACCCCAGCCCAGCAGCACTGCTGCTTTGGTCACCATTTTGTCTCTCCATTCCTCTCTGGTTTTAGCTGATTCCTCTCTCTGTTTTCAGCTGTTTCTTCTCTCTGCTCTCCTGCACCCCACACTTCTGCAGATGGGTTTGGAAGAAACCAGGACACTCATCCTCAGTTCTTAATGCTGAGAGCCCTGGGCTGGTTAGTCTGGAGAAGAGAAGGCTGAGAGGAGATCTTATAAATGCTTACAAATGCCTGAAGGGTGGGTGCCATGAAGGGGCCAGGCTCCTTTCTGGGGTGCCCTGTGATAGGACAAGGGGCAGTGGGCACAAACTGGAGCACAGGAAACTCCATCTCAACATGGGGAGAAATTTCTTTGCTCTCAGGGTGCCTTGGAGCAGGTTGCCCAGAGAGGTTGTGGAGTCTCCCTCTCTGGAGACCTTCAAGACCCAGCTGGATGCATTCCTGTGTGACCTGCCCTAGGTGACCCTAGTGGGGGTGGACTCAATGATTCTCTGGAGGTCCCCTCCAAGCTCTACCATTCCATGACTCCTCCCCAGCACAGTGGGAAAGCCTCAGCCTGCTCTCCTGAGCTACCAGAGCAAACCCCACAGTTTCAGACCGAGAGGCTGCTCTTCAGCTCTCATTCTGGTGGCAGCCCTCATGCCTCCCACTGCAGCAAAGCACTGGGGACTCACCATCAACCAGGCAAGTGGGGCTGGAGAGCAATGCACAGGGAAGAGCTGGAGGGAGGGAACAGATGGGAGGAGGGAAAGCATATAAACATGCAAAGGGAGTGCAGCAGGTCCCCTGCTGCCAAACCATCATTTGTCATTTATTTATTCATCTGAAGCCCAAACTTGGCCACAGTTCCACAACTCCATGCCACAATCAAAGCCCTGGAAAAATGAAATGTGCTGAAACACAACTAATTAGTTACCTCCCTCCAAATGTTTGCTTGACCACCTTATGCTCAGGGTAGGGATCTGTTTGCTCTGCCTTGCACACAAGGGTCCAAGGCAAACTAGAAGGGCAAAACATCAGGCAGAAGGGTTGGCAGAAAACCTCTCCCAAGAAAGCCCTCATGGGCCTGCAGCACCTTTCCCAGAGCTGCCAAGCAGAGTTTATGGCACCAGCACTGCCATGCTGAGATACATACCTGCAGGAGTTCAAGAAACAGAATGGGAAGGTTGGAAGTGACCTCAAGGATCATCCAGCTCCAACCCCCTGCCTATGGCAGGGACACCTCCCACTAGCACAGGGCACTCAAGGCCTCATCCAACCTGTGGACATGGCCCTTCAGGACATGGTTTAATGACCAAGGTGCTCCTAGATTGAGGGTTGGACTCAGTGATCCTAGAAGCCTCTTCCAACCAAACCAGTTCTATGGTTCTGTAGTGAATTAAACCAGTTTGGTGCCAGGAGAACCAAACAGTTCTCCTCCAGGGAAAGTCCCCTGAGTCCTGCAGTGTCTCTGGCTGCACCAAGCAGGGGCAGCAGCCCTACAGCTACAAAGACACTGAGGTTTGGGCTGTGGCCCAGCTCCAGGCTTGCTCATTGAGTAAGATGAGCCAAGAGGTCAAATCAATGTTTATGTTCCAGCTAAAGCATGGTGTGACACCTGTCACTGCTACCAGACCCTAAGCAGACAGGGGAGAGTGTCCAGAGAAGAGCCACAAAGATGATGCTGGAGCACCTCTGCTATGAAGACAGCCTGGAAGAGCTGAGGTCATGCAGTCTGCAGAAGAGAAAGTTCCAGGGAGATTTTAGAATCACAGAATGAAGCAGGTTGGAAAAGATCTTCAAGATCACTGAGCCCAACCTATCCCCTAACACCTTCTCACTCACTAACCCTTGGCACTGCCTCAAGCAGCCTCCTCTTAAACACCTCCAGGGATGAGCACTGCACCACCTCCCTGAGCAGCCCCTTCCAATACCAATCCCTCTTGCTGTGAAGATGATGAGAGCAACCTTCCAGTACCTGAAGGGGCTACAAGAAAGCTGGGGAAGGACTTTTAACAAGGGCTTGTAGATAAAAAGTGAAAGTGCCTGTCCCACCATTGAAACCCTACAAAAAATTAACTCCATGAGTCCAAATTGCTCATTTCTCAGAGCTTATAGGAAATTCTTCCCTCTCCCCTTAGATGAAAAGTTGGGTTGGTTTGTTTGGTGGCAAATATTGAACTTTTAAGCCAAATCCATATTTTTTTTCCCCTCAAAACAGGGACAAGGGGCAGTAGTTTGAAGCTAGAGAAAGGTCAATTTAGGTTGGACATTAGGAAGAAGTCCTTTAGTGTGAGGGTGATGAGACACTGGCCCAGGTTGCCCAGAGAGGTGGTGGAAGCCTCATCCCTGGATGCCTTCAATGTCAGGCTTGGTGAGGCTCTGAGCAGCCTGCTCTAGCTGTAGATGTCCCTGCTGACTCTAGGGTAGTTGGACTGGGAGACCTTTAAAGGTCCCTTCCAACCCAACCCATTCCATGACTTCATGAAGTACAGGTTTGCAGGAGGGCTCCTTACTGCTGAGGACCCCCATGGTTAGCAACAGCCACTGGGCCCTTCACAAGCACCCCTCAAGCAGTGCCCACATCCAGCTTAAAGCCTGCTCCAGGGGAGCCCTGGGCACTGGCATCAAACAACTCTTGTCCCTAAACTTGTCAGCACAGGATTGCCACAGGCAAAGATCTTCACAGAGGGAAGCTGAGGTGCAGGAAGTCCAAGGGACAATTTTGAGGTTGCAGTGGAAACCTGAGGGTCTCTGCCTCAGACATCCCAAATGTTGGGGACAAGCAGCCCAGCTGCCATGGCTCAGTCTGCCCAGGCTCTGATCAGTTCCAAGCTGCTTCCTGCCCATGAGCCAAGGCTTGTATGGAGATGCACACAGCCTGTCTGTTCACACCTGTGCCTTGCTTTCCCTCCACCATTTTGGGGTTGGTATTTTATTGCTCAAAGTCTAATCTAAATCCCCCACAACATCCTTCTAGTTTCTTCCATGTGACTGCTCCATCATCCCACCCCAAAGCCTGATGCCTCTGCTCAGCCACAGCACCCAGGTCATAGCTGGGTGCCAACAGACAACCTCAAGAGCAGCCCTGAAGAAAAGAACCTGGGGGTGCTGGTGGGTGAGAAGTTCAACATGAGCCAGCAGTGTGCACTGGCAGCCAGAGAGCAACCAGAGCCTGGGCTGCTGCAAGAGCAGTGCAGGCAGCAGGGAGAGGGAGGGGATTCTGCCATCCTACTCCACTCTGGTGAGACCTCACCTGAAGCACTGTGCCCAGTTCTGGAGCCACTATCACAAGAAGGATCTGGACTTGCTGGAAGGTGTCCAGAGAAGGGGCAGAAGGATGATCAGAGAGCTGGAGAACCTCTGCTCTGGAGACAGACTGAGAGAGTTGGGGTTCTTCAGTCTGGAGAGGAGAAGGCTCCAAGGAGACCACATTGTGGTCTTCCAATATCTGAAGTGGGCTACAAGAAAGCTGGAGAGGGACTTTTTAGGGTAGTGATAGGACTGGGGGGGAAGAGAGGAAAAGAAGAAGTGAGTAGGTTCAGATTGGATGTTAGGAAGAAGTTCCTCACCGTGAGGGTGGTGAGAGCCTGGCACAGGTTGCCCAGGGACGTGGTGGAAGCCTCATCCCTGGAGGTGTTTAAGGCCAGGCTGGATGAGGCTGTGGGCAGCCTGATCTAGTGTGAGGTGTCCCTGCCCATGGCAGGGGGGTTGGAGCTGGATGATCCCTGTGGTCCCTTCCAACCCTGACAATTCTGTGGTTCTATGAATATGTTGTGTCTCTGCAGTCAGCTTTAAGCACCCAGGAGCTCTCCCCTCCCTTTCATGGAGCACCAACCTCATTGCTGCTGTCCCCCAGCAGTGACAGCATGGCCACAGCCCTACAGGGATGGAGGTGGGTGGGTGAGTGCCATCTGTAACAGATGCAGGAGCTAAAAGGCTGCTGTCAGGCAGGAGATGAATGCCCTGGGCTCCTGATGCAGCCAGGGAACAGAGTGTACTCCAGCAGGGCACAAGGTACTGCCCACAACCAAGCCTCTTGTGACTTGTCCAGCAGCAGAGAGGGGCACTGCTAGCACTCACTCTTGTCTCAGACACAGAATTGTGAGGCCACTGCTTCATTATGCTAACAAGGTGGCAGCTACATCTAATTATTAATTAATTCAATGACATGTTTTGAAACAATTGACTTGAAAGCAGCCAACTGCTGCTTGGGATCTGATGCAGAGCCCAGAAATGCTTTTAGATCAGCTTTCATCTTCCTGCCTGCAGTTCTGGCCATGGCTCCTGTTCCCAAGGTGCGCAGGCAGGCAGAGCCCTTGTGCCTGGCTGCCCTGAGGTGACAAACTGCTGTCCAGGCAGGTGGTAGGGTCCCCATCCCTGGAGGTGTTCAAAGCATCTGTGGCACTCTGGGACATGGCTTAGTGGGCATGGTGATGCTGCCTGCAGGGTTGGACTTGAGGGCTTTGCTTGGGGAAGCCCTCAAAGGTCATCCAGTCCAACCACCACCCTAACTCCATGGCCATCAAACCCTGTCCCCAAGTGCCATGGCTCTTGAACACTTCCAGGGATGGGGACTCCTTCTTCCAGTCCCTCACCACTCCTGCAGCAAAGATTTTTTTTCCTATTCTCCAACCCCAGCCTCCCCTGGCACAATTTCAGGCCAATTCCTCTCATTCCATCACCTCATACTGGGGAGCAGAGCCCAACCCCCACCTCACTCCAACCTCCTCTCAAGGAGCTGCAGCGAGCAGTGAGCTCTGCCCTCAGCCTCCTTCTCTCCAGGCTCCCTCAGCTGCTCCTCCCCAGTCCTGCTCTCCAGACCCTACCCCAGCTTTGTTGCCCTTCTCTGGACTCACTGCAGCCCCTCAAGGTCCTTCTTGGAGTGAGTGGCTCAAAACTGAACCCAGGATTCAAGGTGCAGCCTCACCAGCATGGTCACAAAGGCTCTGAATCAAGAGGATGTCTGATGGGTGGCTTTGAGCACTTATTGATCAGGACCATTATTCCTGGACTGAAAGAACAGCAAAGGCTGAATTCTCCCCTCAGCCTCCCTTGCTCCAGACTAACTCCCCCCAGCTCCCCCTGCTCCTCACCAGCTCTGTTCTCCAGACCTTTCAATCTTTAGCCTAACCTTAGAGGTCTTTTCCAACCTGAATGATTCTGGGATTCTGAGTCTCTCATCTTGCTGGAGCTTCTTGCTGCTGCTGCTGCTGCAAGACCAGAAGCAGCTCTGCTCCAGCCAGCCCCATTCCATCCTGCTAACACATGAGCAAAGCCCTGCCTGCTCCAGCATCCCACTGCCAGCCCATGCCCAGCAGCACATTCCCAGTTCTCCTGGGACTCTGCCTACTTTCAGCTTGGCCTTCCCTGCAGCCTGCCAGCCTCACAGCCAAATCCCACAGGCTGCCAACTTCAAAAGGGGCTGATCAAAGGGAGCAGGAGCTGCTTGGGCAGGGGAAGGAGCATCTCCACACTCTGCAGCACTTCCTTGTCAGCAGTGGGGAGCTACTCTGACAGCCCCTGCAGAAAAAGAGACCCAGCAGCCCCCAAGGAAGGGAAGCCTTCTGCAGTTGTAGCAGGGTTGCTTGCTCATGGTTTGCATCAGTGATGAGATCCTGATTCTGGAATCCCAAAATAACAAACACACAATTAAGGGAAATTTGGTTTACACACAGCCTTGTGAAAAGGCAAATTGCTGCCTCTGTTCAACAGGTGGAAAAATCTCAGGGTCTGGGACACTTACAGACTGCAAGTCGAGCACAGAATCATTCCCCAAGTCCTGACCCCCTCTTTCTCTGAGCACACAGCACAGTGGCTCACTACCTCCAGCTGTCCTCCAGCTTCAGGTTGAGAGAGTTGGGTTGTTCAGTCTGGAGAAGAGAAGGCTCTGGGGAGACCTTGAAGCAGCCTTGCAGTGCCTGAAGGGGCTGAGGAGAGCTGGGGAGGGACTTTGGACAAGGGACAATGGCTTGGAGCTGGGAGGGGGGAGAGTGAGAGTGGGCATGAGGAAGAAGTTGTTGAGAGTGAGGATGGAGAGACACTGGCACAGGTTGCCCAGGGAGGTCTTGAATGCTTCCTCCCTGGAGGTGTTCAAGGCCAGGCTGGATGAGGCCTTGAGCATCCTGTGCTGGTGGGAGGTGTCCCTGCCCATGGCAGGGGCTTGGAACTGGATGAGCTTTAAGGTCTCTTCCAACCCAAACCATTGCAGGCTTCTGCAGCACAACCTAAACCTGTATTTGAGCACTCATCACTCCACTTTTGCAGCAGCACAGCACCAAACCAGCTCTCTGTGCCTGTGAACCAGGAGCCATTCTGCTGCTTACAGGAGCTTCTCCTCCTTTCAGCCACTGTTGACAGGACAAACCACCCTGCAGCAATGACCCCAGACCTCCAGGGGAGAAACTCTGCCACCACTTTGCTCAGCACCTCATCCATCAAGGTGAAACCCAAGCAATTAAGGGGCTCACACCTCACCCTTTGGAAGTGATTCCAGAGTGGGCTTCAATAAAGAAGGGATCTAATTGGACAGACCCAGCCAAAGCTGAAACCCCACAGACCATTAGCTCCCTGCTATGGTTTTTAATCAAATTGTAGAGTACACCTTGAGTTTACTCACTTTAATCTAATCAATGGCAGAGCCTGACTTATTTGGGGCAATTAAAGTGTAATCTGCTCTTAGATAAGTGCTTTTGCATTGAGGGAACCTCTCAGCTGTCTTCCAGAGATGAACTCCAGTCACCCCTCCTCTGATTTTCCTCCATTCACCCCTCACTACTCCTGTTAATTAGTGATGCTGCTTCTGGGTGATTCATCTCTGCCTGTTCCTGTCCTCAGGATCAGGTGAACACAGACATTGCAAAGAACAGACCCAAAAATGCTAAAAGCATGAACAATGAGCACCTGGAGCCTGACTGAGGTAGTGCCTGGAGATGAGATGCTAAAGTAACTCCTGCTGAGCTCATCAGAGGGAGAAAGACCTTGCACAAGAATGCCTAAAGGCAGGCCCCAAGAATCATCAAATTGTTTGGGTTGGAGGAGACCTCCAAGATCATGCAGTCCAATCTCCCAATTTAACAGCACCAGGGGCATTAAGCCATGTGCCCAAGTGCCATGGGCACACCTCTCTTGAACCAGCAAACTGGTTTAGAGGTCAGTCTGTCTTGTCAAGCACATCAGGCAGCCTAGAGAGTATGTGCAAAGAGGTTATTCAGCTGATAGGGTGCCCCAAATGACCACCAGGAGACCCCCACAGGATACAATGGAGCATGCATGCAGGACATTTACATAAGTGATTAGAATGGTTTAGTTTGGAAGGGACCTCAAAGCTCAGGCAGTTCCAAGCCCCTGCCATAGGCAGGGACCCCTCCCATTAGAGCAGGTTGCTCAAGGTCTCATCCAACCTGGTCCTGAACATCTCCAGGGAGCTGGGGGAGCACAGAATGGGATCAAAGATCCCACTTTGTGATTCTGTGCTCCACAACCTCCCTGGGCAACCTGTGCCAGTGTCTCACCACCCTCACTGCAAACAACTTCCTCCTAACATCCACTTTCAATCTCCCCTCTGCCACTTCCAACCCATTCCCCTTGTCCTGCCATTCCAAGCCCTTGTCAATAGTCCCTCCCCAGCCTTCCTGTAGCCCCCTTCAGATCCTGCAAGGCTACTCTAAGGTCTCCTGGAAGCCTTCTCTTCTCCAGGCTGCAGAGCCCCAACTCTTGTAGCCTGTCCTCATAGCAGAGCTGCTGCAGCCCTCTGTTCTTAAGGTCTTTTATAGTCTCTTTTTGCCCTCAGAACTGCACCAAGCCCTGAGCTGAGCTGAGGAGGTCTCTGTGGCTCTCCCCAGCTTTACAGAAGGGTCACAGCCAGGTGTAAGCAGCTCCATCTCTCAACGTGGTGGCTTAAATGAAACTCCAGAATCTCCAAATAAGTCTTTTTTTCCCTCCCTCCTCCAGTTCCAGCTTAAACACAGTCTTGGCCCCAAGCCAGCCCAATAACTTTGGTTCCTGACTTTCAGCTGTTCCAGGCCATTTGCTGAGAGCAGCTGGTGCCCAGCTCTGCAGGGACAGGCCAGCAGGGGAAGGGGAGTGCTGCCCATTGACCCTTCTGGGCAGAATCACTCTGGCAGAGAGGTGACTTCTGGTTCCTGCTGGGGGCTGTTCCACCCATGGGAGGGAGATGGCAGAGCCCCTGCCCAGGCTGCTGTGAAGGGTAAAGCTGCCATAGGGTGGGAAATGGAATGAGTGGTCAGCCCAAATCACACTCCCACCTGGGCTGTGTGCAGCGAGCCCAGGGATGATTGAGGTTCAAACACCTCCCCCTTGGGCATCTCTCCATCTGAGGTCAGGTTTGTCAGAGCAGGGGCCCCTGGGCATTGAGAGATGAAGGTGCCAGGCTTTACTGGTGCCCAGGGCAACAGGCATAAGCTGGAACCCAGGAAGTTTCATCTCAATGTGAGGATAAACTTCTCTACTGTGAGGGCTGGGGGTCAGGAGGGGGGGGGACAGGCTCTGCTCACTGCTGCCTGGGATAGGACAAGGAGCAATGGATGGAAGCTGCAGCACAGGAGGTTCCAGCTCAACACAGGGGGCAACTTCTTGCCTGGAAGGGTCCCAGAGCCCTGGCACAGGCTGCCCAGAGAGGTTGTGGACTCTCCTTCTGTGCAGACTTTCAAAACCCACCTGGATGTCTTCCTGTGTGGCCTGCCCTGGGTGATCCTGCTTTGGCAGTGAGCTTGGACTCCATGATCTCCAGAGGTCCTTTCCAACCCCTAACATTCTGTGATTCTGTGAAATGCATAAAATCCACCCAAATACACCTGGAGCCTTCTCCAGGCTGAACAACCCCAACTCTCTCAGCCTGGTGTCTCAGAATCACAGAATGTTAGAGAATGGAAGGGACCTCCAGAGCTCATCCAGTCCAAGGCCCCTGCCCAAAGCAGGCTCACCCAGGGTAGTCCACACAGGAATGCATCCAGGTGGGTTTTGAAAGTCTCCAGAGAAGGAGATCCACAACCTCTGTGGGCAGCCTACTCCAGGACTCTGTCACCCTCACTGGAAAGCAGTTTCTCCTTCTCTGTTTCAGTTTGTAGCTGCTGCTAACCACCAAAAAGAGATTGGCCTCCTCGGCTGGACACCCACCCCTCAGATATTGATAGGTATTGACCAGATCTCCTCTCAGCCTTCTCCTCTCCAGACCAAACAGCCCCAGGGCTCTCAGTCTCTCTCCACAGGGGAGATGAGAGTTCTCTCTCCATAGGAGCAGAAGGTTTCCACTCATTCTAAACCCCAAGCAGCTAGGGAGAGCAAGTTCTTCACCTACAGAGCACTCAAGCTGAGGGAGCAGCCAATTCATCCAGCAGAGCTCCAGCAGACACTCTGCAATCCAAACCTCAGGTGCCTCACATACTTATCTTCAAGTTTCTTTTCTCTGAGCATGCAACTGAGTTCTGCTTTCTGAGCAGGGGAAGAGCACTGCCAGGTCCTCACAGAACCATTCAGGCTGGCAAAGCCCCTCAGGGTCACCATGTCCAATCCATATCCCTACCTTACAAGGTGCACCCTAAACCATATCCCCAAGCACCACATCCAAACATCTTTCAAACATGCCCAGGGTTGGTGACCCCAGCACCTCCCTGGGCAGCTCATTCCAGTGCCTAACCACTCCTGCTGGGGGAAAACAAACCAAGTTCAGCACAGAGGCTGTTGAGCTGGGTTGTGCTGAGCTTGAGGAAGGGTTGTTCCCTGGGCAGCTCATTCCAGTGCCTGACCACTCCTGCTGGGGGAAAACAAACCAAGTTCAGCACAGAGGCTGTTGAGTTGGGTTGTGCTGAGCTTGAGGAAGGGTTGCTCCTTGAGAAAGAGGCACTGCTTTTAGGTTTGAAACTCGTGGAAAGCAGGAGTGCCTCACATCTCATTCACTGCTCAAGAAGACTCAGATCTAACTCAAGCTACACTTAGAATGAATCCAGTGCTCTCTTGATGTTTGTTCTTACACTGCAAAGCCAACCAGTAAGGCTTCAGGTATCTTCTACTTCTCACTGAAAAGCCAAACATGTCCCCAAATGTACTCCTCAAATTGTTAAGGAGGGAGAAACAGAATCACAGACTGCCAGAATTGTTCAGGTTGGAACAGAGCTCTAAGCTCAAGCCCAAGCATTAAGCCAGCACTGCCAGGTCACCACTAAACCATCTCCCTCAGCCCCTCATCTACACAGATTTTCAATCCCTTCATGGGTAGGGACTCCTCCACAAGCCTGTTCCAGGGCTTGACAACCTTTTTGGAGAAGAAATTATTCCTCATGTCCAACCTGAGCCTACTCTGGTGCAACTTGAGGTCATTTCCTCTCCTTCCATTGCAATTTCACAGAGCAAACCCATCTCTCTCCAATCTCCTTCCAGGGAGCTTTAGAGAGTCAAGAGGTCCCTCTCTAGGCTTCCTTTTCTCCAGGCTGCACACCCCCAGCTCCCTCAGCTGCTCCTCCCCAGACCCTTCATTGCCCTTCTCTGGACATGCTCCAGTCCCTCAATGTCCTTCTTGTAGCAAGGGGCCCAAAGCTGAGCACTCTCCTGTACAGACCCAGACACACCTACTTGGAGCTCTGTTCAGTTTGGCCACTCATGGACAGGCAGATGAGGATAAGGATCCACCCAGGCCAACACCCAGGGTCTGGTGAGACCATAACCATAACCCAGCAACCTGCAGCCCCTAAAGTCAGCAAGACAGACCCACTCCCATGGACTGATTCCCAGGACACTGCAGCAACCAAATAATCATCTCCTGACTCTGGACACAGGAAATTGGCAGTCAATGCCCAAAATCATTGCAGATAACAACAGCCCTAAGGATAATGTGCAGGCTTCCTCATCACCTTAAATGCAGATCTGGATTATTCCTGCATTTTCCTTTAAATGTGGCTGGCAATCACAGAAAAGTGTTTAAATTAAGGTCTTGATTGCCTTGTATGAAATCACCCCAACAGGCTGTTCCATGCTTGTGCTCTTCAGCAGAGGATTGGCTCTAAGTGGGGGATCACAGAATGGTAGAGGTTGGAAAGGAATTCTGAAGATGATTGAGTGCAACCTCCCTGCCAGAGCAGGCTCACCTAAAGCAGATCACATAGGAACAGATCCAGGCAGGCCTTGGAAGTCTCTGGAGAAGCTGATCACAACCAAAGTACCCCTGAAGGAAGCAGACACCCCCAGCTTTTCCTGCCATGGGCAGGGATGCTCTCAACTAGACTTGGTCGCTCAAGGTCTCATCCAACCTCACCTTGAACATCTCCAGGGAGAAGACAACCACAGCCTCCCTGGGTAACCTGTTCCAGAGTCTCACCACCCTCATATTGAAGAGTTTCTTCCTAAGATCCAGTCTAAACCTACTCAGCTTCAAACCACTCCCCTTGTCCTGTCTCTAGACACCCTCAGGACAAGGCCCTCTGCACCCCTCCTGTAAGATCCCTTCAGCTACTGGCAGGCAGCTCTAAGGTCCCCCCCAGAGTCTTCTCCAAGCTGAACACCCCCAGCTCCCTCAGCCTATCCCCAGAGCAGAGGTGTCCCAGCCCTTAGATCATCCCTGACCCTCCTCTGAACTCACTCCAACAGCTCTGTGCCATTTTTATGTTGGGCACACCAGAACTGGACACAGCATTCATGGTGGAGTCTCAGCAGGGGATAGTAAAGGGTAAGAGGAAAGAAAGTCTTCACTTTTGGTCTTCAAAGTGTTCCATTACACCCTTCCACTCCAGTAACACTTAGCAGTCACAGCAGAGGCAGCCTGGTGCACCTCTGAGAGCCTGCAGCTGCCTTCCTCACCCTGTGCAGGAGAGGGATTGCTGGGCATGGGCAGAGAGCTGCTGGCACCCATCATGTTCTGCCATTGTCAGTCTGCAGGCTGATGTCTTCAGCTGGAGCCTTCATCCCTTGGCAAGCCCTGAGGAGTAAGCTGTTGTTTGGAGAGATTTTCCCTTCTTTTCAGACAGCAGTTGCCCTGTGAAGAGGCTCTTGAAGTGTGCATGAGATCCATCACTCTCCTGCTGTACATCAGAAATGTCTCCTATTGAACCAGGAGGCAGCCAGCCCACAGCCCTTCTGAGCACACCTTCAGTGAGGCATTAAAGAGAGCACAGAAGGTTCAGGCAGGCACTGCAGCTCCTGCTTGGCTCTGCACATTTGCTCAAGTGCTTTTCTGAGCAGAGCAGAAATGTCCTGGTCCTCCTAGCCTGAGTGAGGAGATCCATGCAGGCACAGGGTCAGCCAGTCTGTGCTGCCAGACAGGTGGAGATCCCCCCCAGGCACAGGCAGAGACATGCAGATGGGCAGAGACCCATTCTCAGCATCTAAATATCTCAAAGCCTCAGCCCTGCTCCAGGATTTCCACACAGTATCTTTGAATTTCTGCAAACCCTTCCAGCTGAGGATGTGTGCAAAGCCTGCCCCAGAGAAGTGCTGCAGAGTCAGCCCTGCCCTAAGGTCCTCCAAAATCCAGGAGGGTCACAGCAATATACAGACAGGGATCTATTGAAGTAGGTCACAACAAGGATTGAGAGGGGCTGGAAGCCCTCTGCTGTGTGGCCAGGCTGAGAGAGTTGGGGTTGGTAAGCCTGGAGGAGAGCAGGCTCCAGGGAGAGCTTCTGGTGGCCTGGCAGTGCTTGAAGGGCTGATCAGAAAGCTGGGGACAGGCTTTTGAGCAGGTGCTGTCATGACAGGACAAGGGAGAGTGATCTGAAACTGAGGGAGGCTCAGAGCAGAGAGAAGGAAGACATTTTTTCCCTCAGAGTGGTGAGACCCTGGCTCAGGTTGCCCAGAAAGGTTGTTGATCCCTGGAAGTGTTCAAGGACAGGGATTTGAGCAACCTGCTTAGAGGGAAGTGTCTCTGCTGGCTGCAGAGAGGCTGGAACCAGCTTACCTTTAGAGCCCCTTCTAGCCCAGACCAGTCTATGATTTAACAAGGACAACATTAAGAGATTTTCTCTTCTTTATGAAGCTGCAGGGAGAAAGAGAACACAGCAACATCCCCACAGCACCTTAGCACTGCACAGCAGCCCAGCTCCCAGCTCCATCAGGAATGCACAACACCAGCACAGCACTCATGTGCTGCTGGCTCTGCAACACAGCCTCTGGCCCCAGGCATCTCCCTCAGCACTCAGTGCATTTCCAAGAGCAAATGCACAGTGACAAGGAAAAGGTCAGCACTGGTAAACATCAGGTCCCAAGGGCAAGCTCTCCTCAAAACAGGGCTGCAGGAGGTTTCACACTGTCCCTGCTAGCCAGCTGTGTGGCAGATGCTGTGTGCTCTTGGCTCTGAGCTGCTCTAAAAAGCTGGGAAGGCAGAGCTGCCTCTTTGCTGCTGACAGGTCTGTGCTGGCACATCTCCACACACCTCCAAGCACTGCTTCCCTTAGCACTGCTCAGTTTTTTCATCTGTTTGCTCCTCACTTCACATAATGCTGGGTGGGGAATGGTTGAGAGCAGCCCTGAGGAACAGGACCTGGGGGTGTGGGGTGATGAAAAGCTCA
>VWYK01102983.1:10397-31664 GCA_013399775.1 Semnornis frantzii
GCAGCGGCTGCGCGGCCGGGGACAGGGAGCAGCCCTTGGAGGTGGTGCTGCTGGCCAGCTGCGTGCCCAGCGAGTCGCACTCCTGCTTCAGGCTCTCCCTGCCCGTGCGGCTGGGCGAAGCGCCCTCGTCTACGGAGCTGTGTGCCACGGGCTGCAAGTCAGCTGCTGGGGCCTGCTTCTGGGACTTGGCGGCGGCGCTGGAGGAGCTGACGCCGTTGTCTGCCAGGGAGCCTGCGGGACAGCGAGCGGGCAGTGAGCAGCACCGCCTGGCCTCAGCAAATACAAAGGCATCATCGACTCGCTTCATCTAGGGGACGACCTTCAAACACTGCTGCTCAGCGAGTGCTGCGGGGTGAGCTCACCGTGCGCCTCAGGTTGGTGTTGCACCACTCAGATATTATTGATACCCATCTGTGTCTTCCCTTAGAGTTCAGAGTCCAAACACGTCCCCATGCCAAACCACCATTCCCCAGCTGGGATTTGGAATTGGATGGTACAACCTTCTGAAATTCAAGAATAAGTTACCACTGCACAGAGCAAGTTAAGGCTCCTTCAGAGGACAGAGCACTCATTTCACTGCCGCTTTAACACCAGCTGGGCTGTGCTCCCTTCACACCAGTCAGTCTCGGCTGGGCCATGGGAAGATCTGGAGTATGGCAAAGGTCCAAATTCAGCTCTCTTTATACCTTGAACTTGTAAGGGAACAAAGGGAAGGACCCAGAAGTGCCTGAGGAATGCAAGAAAGTTCCTGGTGGGAGGTGGTGCTCCACTCAGGCCTGCAGAAGTAGAGCAAGGAGGCAAATACCCATCCTCACCCACAGCTGCCCCTGCAGCTGCAGAGCACTCTTCTATTACTACAGTTTTTTCTACCTATTTCTACTCTCATTTTTTAAGACCTTTTCAGCCTGCCAGGGATGAAACCAGGACCTGTTGTGAAATACAAGTTTGAAAATAAAACTGCCAAGGGACTCATGGCTACAGCACAGCACCCTCCCACTAACCATCCCCCTTTAGAATCATCATAGGCTCTTAGAATGGTAAGGTTGGAAGGGACCTCAAGGATCATCTAGTTCCAACCCCTTGCCATAGGCAGGGACACCTCCCACTAGGTTAGCTGTACACAGCAAAACTGCTCACTGTGGAAGGCATCTGCTGCTTACATCTCCTTGCCCAGCCCGCAGCATGGTGCAGCTAAGCAACCCACATTGCACTCAACACCTCAGTGCTGGCTCCAGCGACGCTGGCCCCAGGACTTGTTCCTCAGAGCAACAGCAGAACTGACCTGAGGTTCCTGTCACCGCGCTGCTGTTACTCTGCGGCCGGTCCAGGTCTATCAGCAGCTCATCAGAGTCATTCTCACTGCCATTAGCCTTCTCCTGCTCCTTCTCGCTCAGGTCGAGAGCCACCACAGGCCTTCGGATGGCCTCCCTGGAGACGTAGCAGCAGGCCAGGCCTACTTCTTGCTCTAAGGCAGTCCGAGTCAAGTAGCTGGAGTCGATCAGCCGAAGGTCGCAGTATTTCAGTGACCTGGAAAACCCAGCCCAAGGAGCAAGGAATGATTTGTTTCCTCTGGCTTTGAACAATACTCCCTGTCTTTGATGCCTTCTAAAGCATTAATGTACTTTAAAAAATATATTAATAATAATATAACAATATAATAATAATTATTCTTATGTAGTTACATTATTGTTTATTATACTTATTTATTATTATACTGTATTTTTATCATTTTATTATTATTATGCTCCACTCAGGCCTGCAGAAGTAGAGCAAGGAGGCAAATACCCATCCTCACCCACAGCCACCCCTGCAGCTGCAGAGCACTCTTCTATTACTACAAATTTGTACTGCCCATTTCTGCTCTCATTTTTAAAGATCTTTACAGCCTGCCACAGATTATTATTTTATAATTATTATTTTATTTATAAAATTATTTTAAAATACACAGCATAGGTCTGCAGAGGCATTCACTAAGCCATGCAGTGCAGCAGCTTTACTGCTCACAACCCACACATTCCAGAACGTTCAACTCTTCCTAAATAAACTCTAAAATACACTTTTTTTTTTTTTCTCTGAAAAAACAGCCAGCTGGTATCAAGCCACTTACCCACCCCCCAGCTTATGTGAACTTGGTAGAGAATAACCATAGTGCAAGAACAACAACAGCACCTGGGGAAGGTTTCTCCTAGGGGGTCCTTGCCAGTTAGAATAACAATGCAAGGCAGACCTTCCAAATCCTGATAGGTGCGAGGGATCCAATCCTCCTGCTCATTCCCTCTCCATGCCTGTCAACAGAGAAGACTCCAGTCACATGAAATGACTCCTTCTGAACCTTCACTCCCTTTCTTTTTCAGCACACAGAGTCAGCTCCCCCGACAGCCAGCAGATCTGAGAGCCTCAGAACATCTTAGGTACAGATAAGCATTTTTGGTTGGCAGCAAAGTGTTAGTCAAGCATTAAATGCACAGGAGAAGGATGCACAGCAATATGTTACTCAGAGGTGGGAACATACACCTGGTGTGGTGTCATTATGGTCTGTCAGAGGAGAAGGCAGCTGATGCCTTCCATTCCATGCTGGCACAGATAAAAGTTCTTTGAAATGAATGTGTAAAGCTAAAGTGAGACCTTCAAGTGGAGTATGAAAATGATTCCATGATCCCCAAATATTTGCTCAGGTATTCTATATAATGAAAGATTGTATGAAAGCAAAAAAGGCATTTTCCCCTTCACTGGAGGTGAACTCCACAACAAAAGGACCCCTTAATGACAGCCTGCCAAGGCCCAAGACCTAACCCTACCACTTTCCTTCAGCACTGGCAGGGCTGGTGGCATCAGTCCTCACAGCCCTCAGCCCTCCTGGCTCAGCCAATCTTGCTGAACACAGCTGAGCTCTCTGTGCTGGATGTTACCTCCTAAAGACATTGTTAGATCTGGAGCAGCAGCATCTTTCTGGCTGTGTGGCACAGACTTCCAGGTAATGCAGGCAGTATTTGATCAAGACATGAACCAGCACTGTTCAAATGAAACACAGCTGGAGGGCTGAGAGGCTCACTGAGAAAGGCACCAAGCACTACAAACACTGGCACTGCATTACAAAGCTGGCATGCAGGGTCACATCCAGCCACTCCTGTCAATACAGTGTGGGCACCAGCAGGAGAACTGTCAACACAGCCTCTTCAATCACTGCCCAGTCAAGGCCAGACATCAGCAGCGCAGCTCTCCCCATCTCCATGCTGGTCAGACATTAAGATCTCTCCAGACCAGGAAATTAAGCCCTGATGGTTTCAGAATTATCAGGGAGCTACAGCATCTCACCCTGCTGGAAAGGCTTTTGCTTCTTTCTTACTAACAAGAGACAGTATCAGTTCTGGAGGAGAGTTGTACCGAGACAGGATCTACTTGGCTGAGCCATGGCATGGAGCCCAACCTCTCCAGCTGCCCACTGAAAATGTTTGGAACTCTTCTCAGCATGGGTGTGCAAGATGAGAGAAAATTCTCTTGACAGCAACAAGACTGACACAAGCTTGTGGGGAACTTCCCCTGCAAGAACCCTGCCATCAATTCCCTCTTGGTTCTCCTAGCCTCAGTCTGTGCCTTTGCTTGATTTTCTTCTCCCCAGACAGGGGATTTTGTGGGTGATCCTCTCAGGCAGCAGAAGGGGATTGAACAGGAGGACTCACAGGTGACTCTGTGACTCACCTTTGGAAAATGCCCGCCAAAAGACTCCAGGAGTAATTGTTCCTTAGCACAGGAAGAGGAAGATGTGGAGCAATGTTCCCTTTTTCTGCTCTGGCTCTATTCTCTTTCCTCAGCCCTGATGCCTCTCCCCTGATTTTTCCAGCATCCTCTGTATAAAATGTTCACAGGAAAAGATATCTGCAGCTCCCCAGGAACCTCTAGAGGCTCAGGCCAGCAGAGAGCTGTTTGCTGGCTGTGCAGGGCCAGGCTGGCTGTGTGTTATCCTGCCTCCTGTGCTGGAAGGTTCTCTGAAAGTGCATGGCCAGAAAGTGAAACAGAAGACAGGCAGGAGGTTGATTTTCCTCCTGGCAGCCTAAGGCCTTGAAGCCTGCATGCCTGGGGCTTGTATTTCCTGACCATCCCACTCAAGTGGTGCAGAGAGCTGCACTCCCTGGGCTCTCTCTTCTTAATGCCTCCCAAATGGTTTGATTCTGTTACAGTTAAAGCTGTGCCATGCCTGGGCAACAGAAAACCCTTACTTAAGTTACTTTTATAGGATCACAGAATGGCTTAGGTTGGAAGAGACCTTAGGGAGCATCTGCTCCACCCTCCCCACCATGGGCACCTCTCCACTAGACTGGGCTGCTGAAGGCCTCATTCTGGATGTCTGGGTGTACCACTCCCCTTGAAGCCTGCCCCCTTCATGGAAGGACTGATCTGGCTGGCTGGCCAGAGGGGAACAGTGCAGCTATCAGCTCTGCAGGCACAGCTGCCAACCCTCCCTGCCCTGCTGCAGTACCACACAGACTGCTGACATCTTCTCAGGGAAAGGCCAAGCCAAACTTTTCACTCAGGGTCAGTAACAGCTACAAGATTTTCCTTCCTGCCCCTGAAAATGGTCAGGGTGAAGTCTCATCTTCCCTGCAACCAACAGCAGCTCTTGGTGGGACCAGCATTTTGAGCCTCAGTCCCATCAGAAAGCTCTCAGTAGCCTCATACTGCTCTCCCCCAGCACAGGAAAAGGGCCCTGGTGCTCATAGTGGGAGCAGCCAACAATCACTTCACCACTTGCTCTGGCCCAGCTTCATTACCCCATCTAACCTCAGGAGGAGAGCCAAGCAGTGTGGAGACTAAATCAAGCTGGCCTGCAATAACCTAGAATCAAGAGTATCCTGGCTGACCAATGTGCTGATGGGAACCAGCTGCCCAAAGAGATGCTGCCAGCACTGCAGACACTCCTCCAGGCTCAGCCATGGGCAGCCCACACAAGACTCACAGCTGAGGATCACTCTGGGGTGCCACTGGGAGAACCCAGCTGCAAAGGACACTACAGGACAAGTGCATCCTTCTCCCTTCACATGCACCTTTCAGAGCTCATTTTCTACTCATCTGCAAGGGGAAAGTAAGCACAGATTCCTACACCTCTCTTTATTCCCCAAAACCATCTGAGGTTGTGTGGGGAGGAGTAAGAAGAATTATTTAGAAGTTTCTCCATTCTTTGCCTGATGAAATTCCTCTGCTCCAGATCAATGGCTGCACAGATATTCACCTGCAACAGCTTCACACTCACACTGGTCTGCACTGAAAGCCTCACAGTGTGAGGGCTGCAACCCTCTGTGGCAAGAGCTGAGCAGATAGCAGTAAAGCCCTCACAGGACTCCCAGTTCAGAATGACTGCAGGATGGAGTTAATGCCCAGCCAAAAATCCAGCAGCACAGAGCTGCTATTTCACATTTTCTCCTTTGTGGCTACCGCTCTCCTCTCTTCCCTCTCCTGCTGAGGACCAGGTCTGAGAAGCAGAGGCTGCAGCTTCTTTGAAGGACATTTGATGTGCAACAGCAGATTGTAGGTAAGCTCTTCCAGAAAGCTCACCACATGCACTCCTTTCCTGAGTGGGTCTGAATACAGTGTTCCTTGCAGCAGAAACAGAAAGTTCTATCTCTGTGAGGCTTAGGGAAGAAGCAGGACAGCAAAGCAGAATTATTTTAGACCGATGCCCAGGGCACCTCTGTGCTGAGCACAAGGAGGTTAGCTCAGGAATGGGTCTGGCCAGTTGCAGAAGGTTCAGTTTGGTGCATGTGTGCTGTGCAGAAGGGGCTGTTAGGGGGCAGGGGGTTCAGAAGTCTATGACAAAGAGCTATCAGCAGCTACCAGGAGGGCAGGAGATAGATGGACAGATCACACCACAGGCACACTGGACAGACAGGCCAAGCCAGTGGAAAGAATCAGCTCTCCTAAGGAGGTCTGAGCTCTGCTGTCTGAGATTCAGAGATGAAATGATTTGCCTCATGCTGTCACTCAGCTTTAACATGAGAGGTACCACCCAGTGCTTGGACTTGATGGGCCAGTGCCACTGTGACTTCTCTCCAAGGTCCTAAAGCATTTATCCCTACCCAAGTACAGTAAAACTCTGTGGGACAGACACAGAACATGCAGCCTTTACCTACAGAGCAAATAACCTACAGAGGTGGGGGAAAGGACAGAGCAGACACGTTCAGATGACTGCCATGGGCATGCAAACGAGCACTGATGTTCTGCTAACCTTCAGCCGTGTCACAAAGTGTTTGGTGACAGCAAGCTCTGAGGCAGGGTTCCCAAGGAGGATCTCAAAACGATACTGCAGACCTAACTTGTCTCTTACTTCTTGTAACCTCTCCTTGGCCAGCATGGCCAGCTGCACAGAAGGCACCCTAATGACAAGCATGTGGCCACAGCCATTCTTGTCCTTCCCTGGAGAAGTGATAAGGTCATCCATGATGCTGAGTGTTTCGGGTGTGCTGTGATCTCTGAGGGAGGCCATGGTGGTGAGAGCCATCAGGGCTTGGGAGTACTGCTGGATGAGAAGGTAGCAGCGAATCACCATGCTGTGCAGCCGGGGGTACCTTGGGGAGACACAGGTCTGTGTTAGCACATGGGAATCACAGCAAGCTCTCAGCATCACCCAGAACCCAGCACTGCTTGGTAAAACACTACCTTTTATTTTTCTTTCTGTAACACTGAAAGAATGAAGACTTTGATTTTTCTAGACACACTGCTGTAAGTAAAGGCATATAATGGTCCAAGAACAGGAGACAGAGCCAAGCCTTGTGCTCAAGCATCTGATTATAAACTTTTGTTAGCACCAGGTGGGGCAGAGTTTCAGTTACACTTCTTTCAGAGACACAAATCACCTCAGGCCAGTGCACTTGAAGAGCAGAGGCCAGTAACTGCTTTGCTGTCCACCAGTTTCAGTTCCACAAACCTGGAGGCCCTTCGCTGCTGCAAGTGGCCTGTAGGAGAAGCACTTCACCACTTCACATCTCTCAGCTTCTCACCATGAGGTTTGACTTACCCACAGGGGCTGCTGGCTCTGAGCCAGCCCTGAGTTTCCAGCTTGCTTCTGAACTTAGCTGATGTTTCTTTCTCTCATTACAGCTACATGCAGCAACAACAGATAGGAACTCACAAAGCAGAATGCCAGGAGAAGAATACTGAAATCTACTCAAGCAAAGAGCACTCCACTGCTGGGCACTCCCCAGCAGTTCACTACACGAGAGCACTGTGCTGTGATGCTCTGAGTGCCAACCTTCTGCTACAGAAGTCCAAATGACTAAAACAATTTAAAGCTCAAAATTTCTCTGGTCTCTTTCTTGAGTGATTCAGTGGGATGAATAAAATACTGTGTGTCTTTAAGCAGAGGTACAGTAGCTTGCCCTCTGTACCATAAGCCACTCATTAAATAAATACATTTTAAAATCTATTTTATTCCTCCTCCCATAAAGGTGCCCACTGCACTTTTGCTGCTAAAAACACAGAGCCTCTCTGGAAACACCAAAATGCCTGCAATGATATCAGCTGAGCCTGTGTGGCTCACCTGCTCAGATGGAATAACCCCAAGCCTTGAAAACAGAGGCTAAAGTGATGAACTGGGATGCAAAAGCACATCCTGGCTCCAAGGCAGAGGCTCACCTCCCATCGATTTCCAGTCTTGCCCCAATGTACTGTCAGGGCAGTATTTACAGGTGCACTAACCCTCCTTTAGCCTTCTCCACACTCACAGTTTAAGAACAGAAAGGCAGCAATGAGCACTGTCTCTACCACTGAGCCAGGAAGACTATGAGAAGCCTGAAAACTGGCATGTAAAGATTAACTGAGCTTATTAAGATTTATCACATCCATTACTTACATATTTGTAGATAAGAATAAATGTTAAGGCTTAACAATGCACTTCCATGTGTCAAATTAGAAGCCCTGATGCTGTATTTTACTTTACAAAGACAGACAATTGTAACACTCACCTAAATAAACCAGGGGAAACGGTGTGAAAGGCAGAGCAATCCTGGGCTGGCAGACATCCAAATACAATGAAAACTATGTCCTGAAGTGCTCTCAGGGATCTGTGTGCTGAGGGCACCAGAGGGGAGCTCCCCAGAGTTGTATTGACAGTGCTGCCTTCACTGCCGCAGTGGATGCCTTTAGTCGTGGAGAGTTACCCAAGCAGCTCCCTCTGCAGCTCCTGAGCTACCCAAGCAGCTTCCTCTGCAGCTCCTGAGCTACCCAAGCAGCTTCCTCTGCAACTCCTGAGCTACCCAAGCAGCTTCCTCTGCAGCCCCTGAGCTCCCCAAGCAGCTTCCTCTGCAGCTCCTGAGCTACCCAAGCAGCTTCCTCTGGCACCTCCTGAGTTACCCAAGCAGCTCCCTCTGCAGCTCCTGAGCTACCCAAGCAGCTTCCTCTGCAGCCCCTGAGCTACCCAAGCAGCTTCCTCTGCAGCTCCTGAGCTACCCAAGCAGCTTCCTCAGGCAGCTCCTGAGCTACCCAAGCAGCTCCCTCTGCAGCTCCTGAGCTACCCAAGCAGCTTCCTCTGCAGCCCCTGAGCTACCCAAGCAGTTTCCTCTGCAGCTCCTGAGCTACCAAAGCAGCTTCCTCAGGCAGCTCCTGAGCTACCCAAGCAGCTTCCTCTGCAGCTCCTGAGGTACCGAAGCAGCTTCCTCAGTGGCTCCTAAGCCACTCTGAGCTGCAGGAAGCAAAACCAGAGCCTTCTGATGGAAAAACCCAAACTCAAGGGTTTGAAATGACACCACTCACCTGGGCCAGCACTAACAATTGAGTTGGCAGTCTCAACAAGATAGATGCCAGAAGTGGTGAGCTATGAAACATCTGCTACCTTCTAGGCATGGAGAGCATCACAGTAGAGCCTGGACTGCTGCATGCATGGGACTAATCTGTTCTGTAAACCCAAGAGGGGTATCCCCTCCTTCACCAGCACTGCATGTGTTACAGAAGTAGGAATTGCATTCCCTTCCCAGATTGCAAGACCAGTATCAAAAGTCACCAGCCTGCAGCCCTCTGTGGTGGCTCACCAATCTCCCAGTGAAGCAGAATCCCCAAGCTCCCACATTACTTTTTACCTTTCTAGAAGTGTGTTGACCATTTTCTCAAAAGTTTCATCACATCTCAGAAGGGGACTTGTGACTCCCCACTGCAGGGATTTGCTGTATTCATTCAAACCAAAGTACAGCTTGTCCTCTCCTGCTGCCTCATCCTGTTGCACACAGAGACAGCAAAGATGTAAGGACAGCTGCAACCCCACTTTAATTTTCTTACCTAATTTCAAACAAGAGGTGGGAAATACTTCCCAGAGCATCCTTTCACTCCATTCATTCCCTCTCAGTGACAAAGAGTACAATAAATTAAGTGATGAAGAATTGGCATCCTGTTATCTGTCTGCAGCTAGGAAAGGCAGACAGAGGTCCCAGCAAATGTTCCAGTGTCTCTGCTACCTGTGACTGCAGAGGGTTTTAGTAAGCCACAACCTAACCATTCCTTTGCTGGACTGTCCACCTGCATGCAGCAGTCAGAAAGGCAGAGTCTTTGGGGTCTCAAGTGCCAGGAGGCTTCTGCTGGCAGCCCAGCATGGGCTCCATGCATTCCCAGCAAGGTCATCACCAGTGCAAGGAGGCACAGGCAGCCTCTCCCCGGTGTGTGTGTGCCAGAGGAGGTTGTGGTTTGCTTTTTCTGTCATCAGAAGACTGCAAGTTGGTAGCTTTGGAAACTAAAGCTTGCCCACAGACCATTAACAAAAGGTGACCACACTGAGTTATGGTAACAATCAACAAAGCTCTGAACACTCATTCAAGTCTTTCATCTCCACTACTCTAACTCCTTTTTAAAGCTACCACTTTAAGACACTTTACAGACACCAATACAATGAGGTCTAACTTGATATAAATATACCAAACAAAGAATAGGAGAAAGGGTGTTTTAAAATCAGATTTAGCCCAAACATCTTCAAAATGTGCTGGCTGAAATGGTGAAAAAAAGTTAGAGGCTCCAAAGAGACCTCTGCACCTCCTGGACCGTAACTTCTTAGCCCAGCACACAGATGTTTCAGTGCCAGAGGAGCAATGAGCAGCTCAGACAGGCTGTGGGACAGGTACAGCCCAAACTCAGACTGCTGACACTGGGCAGCCAGCTTTGAGCTCTAGGGCCTGGCTACACAGCAGTGTCTGACCAGAGCGTGGCTCATGCTGCATGTCTGGGCAAAGGTAAATGTGCAGCTCCAGGCCTACAAGGCAATGCTGCCTCTACCACCAGCATCCCATGGCTACGTATCTAGAGCCAGAGAGAAACCCCCCAGCAACTAGAGAGCTGTCCTCTCCCAGCTGTCTCTAACACACATCTACTGCACTGCTTCAGCCATGAAGTCCACAGCAACGTGCAGAGGCGAAATCAGGAAGGACACACTTACCACAGTGTCAAATTGTATCCAGTGCACCTCATTGCTAGAGCTGATCCTGGACTGCTGCGTTTGCAAGGCGTAAGGAAAAGAGCTGACCTGGAGAACAATGAGGTTGAATGCTTCAAGGACCTCCCTGCAGTTAATGACTCTGTCAGCCAGACCGTGACCAGGCTCGCCATGTGACAGGGAACTTGAAATGGCACTGCAGAAAGAAGGATGCAAACAACTGCCTTACTGACATAGAATCATAGAATGGGAAGGCTGGAAGGGACCTCAAAGATCATCCAGTTCCAACCCCCTGCCATAGGCAGGGACACCTCCCACTAGAACAGGTCACTCAAGGCCTCATCCAACCTGGCCTTGAACACCTCCAAGGAAGTTGTGGAGCACAGAAGCACCCAACGTGATCAGAGATCACAACCTGGGCAAGGAAGGGGATTCTGCCCCTTTGCTCTGCTCTCCTCAGACCCCACCTGCAGTCCTGGGGGCAGTTCTGGAGCAGGAAGGCCATGGAAGTGTTGGAGCCAGTGCAGAGGAGGCCAGCAAGATGCTGAGAGGGCTGCAGCAGCTCTGCTGTGAGGACAGGCTGAGAGAGTTGGGGCTCTGCAGCCTGCAGAGGAGAAGGCTTCCAGGAGAGCTTGGAGTGGCCTTGCAGGATCTGAAGGGGGCTGCAGGAAAGCTGGGGAGGGACTGTTGACAAGGTCTGGGAATGGCAGGACAAGGGGAATGGGTTTGAAGTGTCAGAGGGGAGATTGAAAGTGGATGTTAGGAGGAAGTTGTTTGCAGTGAGGGTGGTGAGACACTGGCACAGGTTGCCCAGGGAGGTTGTGGCTGCTCCCTCCCTGGAGGTGTTCAAGGGCAGGTTGGATGAGGCCTTGAGTGACCTGTGCTAGTGGGAGGGGTCCCTGCCTATGGCAGGGGGTTGGAACTGGCTGATCCTTGAGGTCCCTTCCAACCTTACCATTCTATGAGTCTATGATTCCAAGAGGCAAAGCTCAGTCTCTGCTCCCAGATCTCAGCAGCACAGCACTCACTACAAACAGCCTTGTTAGGCACCCACAGATCTGAAACCAGTCTCAGCAACCTTCAGCAGGCTCAGAAGCAGCAGCAAACACCACAGACAGGCAAGTAGAAGGGATGGGTGCTGGTTCTGCAGCACGAAGCACATGAGGCCCAGGGAAAGCCACTGAAGTATGTGAGGCTGCCTGAGGAGGTGAACCACCCAAAAGGCCCCAGGGAGAGACCCTGGCAGAGATGGGGGTCCCTGGGGGGTGAGAGCAGCTACCTTGTCAGATCCACGTGGGCATTGTCATGCACCAGTACGAAGAGGGTGTAAGGGTTCTGCTTGACGCGGCGCAGGAACAGCTCGAACTTGCCCTGCAGCTCTCCGTCCAGCCTCACCACATACTTCTCTGCCCGCTGGTGTGCTGTGCCCTTCTCCTCCAGCCCCAAGTCCACCAGGACACCTGCCAGAAAGAATACAGCCAAACCCTGCTCCTCTGACAGCATCCCCAAGCGCAGCACTGCCACTTGGCTGCCACTTGACCGCACATCCCCCTCGGAAACTCCTGGCAGGAGGCTCACTCGGTGCCCTCTGCCTCGGGTAAAGAGCTGGCCAAGGGCTAGGCCCAAAGAGCTGACCCTTGCTGGCACCCAGGCACCAGTGGTGTCCCCAGGGCTCAGCACTGGCCCTGTCCTCCTTAATATCTTCATTAGTGGTCTGGGTGAGGGCACTGAGGCTCCCCCAGTGAGTCTGCAGGTGGCACCAAGCTGGGTGGCTGTGTCCAGCTGCTAGAGGGCAGGGAAGCTTTACAGGGGGACAGGTGAGAGCCATGGGCCAAGGCTCATTGGATGAAACTCAACAAGGCCAAGGGCCAAGTCCTGCACAGGTCACAACAACCCCATGGGAAACTACAGGCCTGGGAATGTGTGACTGGGAAGCTGCAGCCTGAAGAGGGACCTGGGGGTGTTGGTTGGCAGTCACTGAACAGGAGCCAGCAGTGCCCAGGTGGCCAAGCAGGCCAAGGGCATCCTGGCTTGGCTCAGAAGCAGGGTGGGCAGCAGGGACAGGAGGAGATCATCCCCTGTGCTCAGCACTGCTGAGCCCACAGCTCCAGTGCTGTGCTCAGCTCTGGGCCCCTCACTGCAGGAAGGACACTGAGGGGCTGCAGCCTGTGCAGAGCAGGGCAGGGAGGCTGGAGAAGGGCCTGGAGCAGCTGGGGGTGAGGAGGGGCTGAGGGAGCTGGGGCTGTGCAGGTGCAGCAGAGGAGGTTGAGGGCAGAGCTGATTGCTCTCTGCAGCTGCCTGCAGGGAGGTTGCAGTGAGCAGGGGGCAGCCTCTGCTCCTTGGTGCCAAGGGACAGCAGCAGAGGAAATGGTTCCAAGCTGCCCCAGGGGAGGCTCAGGCTGGAGCTCAGCAAATCTTTCTGCCCTGGAAGGGCTCTCAAGCATTGGCACAGGCTGCCCAGGGCAGTGCTGGAGTGCCCATCCCTGGGGGTGTTCCAGCAGGCTGTGGAGCTGTGCTTAGGGCCATGGTTTGGGGTGACCCTGCAGTGCTGGGTGGAGGCTTGGACTGGGTGAGCTTGGAGGGCTCTGCCAACCAGATGTGTTCTGTGAGTCTGTGATCTTCTCACAAGAAAAGGCTGAGAGATCTGGGGTTGTTTAGTCTGGAGAAGAGAAAGCTAAGAGGGGACCTTATTGGTGTCTACAAATCTCTGAATGGTGTCAGGGTGCTAGAGCACTGCAGCAGGCTGCCCAGAGAGGCTGTGGAGTCTCCTGTTGAGCTCCTCAAAATCTGCCTGGATGCTTTCCTGCAGAGCCTGCTCAGCTGTGTTCTGTGAGTCTGTGACTTAGCCAAATCACTGATACACTCTAGTGTAAGACAGAATCATGGAATCACAGACTCATAGAATCACAGAATGGTCTGGGTTGGAAGGGACCTCTGAAGGTCATCCAGTCCAACCCCCTGCAGTCAGGAGGGACATCCTCAACTAAAGCAGGTTGCCCAGGGCCCTGTTAAGCCCCACTGATGACTATCCACAGACATTTTTTCTCACAATGGGGACCAAAATGTGCTTCTTGGTGTCTGTATTTCCTCACAAAAGTGCCTGGAGACATCTCAAAGACTTCTCACACTTCCAAACCAAACCAAAAACCTTCAGACCTCCAGGAAGGTTTGCAGACCAGCTCAGCTTCACCATCCTAGGTTAGGCTGGTCCACATTTAGGTAATACATGAATCCTGCTCAAGTCAGAGAAACTAATCCTGACCTTCCCTTGGCAAAGAAATGCTAAGTTGATAGCAAACTCTCTGAGATAAAGGATTCTTTTTCATGCCTTGCTTCAGTGCTGCTGCCTCTCACACAAGCACTCTCCAGCAGCCTTTGCCATCAAACAGGCACAGTGTAATGCATGTGGCTTTGAGCACCAACTGAATTAAAGAAGCTGTAACAAGGCACTGTGAAATGTGGGTCAAACTGTGTCACTGCCAGGGTCTTACTGATTTTTAAGAAGTAAAACTCATTCATCTAAAATAAGCAAATTTGCTAAAAGACATCAGAAAACCTCTGCTTTAGTGCAGCAGGAAATTGTAAATAAAATGAAGAAAGAAGGAATGGAACAAAAATCCCCATCAGGTTCTGTCAAGGAGAAGAATCCTGCACTTCAGCTCTATTTTCTTCTTTTCATTTTACTAGTAAAGCAGTACACAGCAGAGAAAAAAACACAAGAGATGGAGCACAATATTGAGCCATGTGAGGGTTTCTCTGCACAGTAAAGAAAGTGTCTGACTGTTGTTTCAGAGCAGAAAACAGGAGGGAAAAAAGCCAAACTCTCAGAGCTGCATTACTCCAGCAGCTCACATTCAAGTCTTTCAAATGCAGATACAAGGGATCAAAGGATGAAAGCTGAAGGCAGAAGGAAAGAAGTTTCCAATTGGTTAAAAAACTAAATTTCTAAACACCCACTGTCCTAAGAACTGTATTACTCCCAGGGATCAAGAGCTAGAGAGAAGCAGACATCTCTATGGGCAGTCTTTAGCTCTGCCAGGCACAGAAGCTCCTGTGCCCTTCTGGATACACATCACTCACTGCCAGAGTGGCTAGCAGAGGTTGTCCTCAAGGGAGACACAGTCCAGAACCTCTTCTCTGGTTCTGGAAGCACTTGGTGCCAGCCATGGTCAGAGATTTGCAGACAAGAGGACTGCCCTCCTGAGTCACTGTGCTGGTTTAGGGCTAATTGGAATATTTTACTGTATGCTGTGAAAGGAAAAAACAATGGTGATGTCTACTTCACTCATAGGCTTGCTGAGATGTTTAGAAAAACAACCCAAAACAAAAGATAAGTCAGTGCCTTGAGCTGGCAGTCTGTGTCACAGGGCACAGTGTCTCAGGCTGCTTGCAGCTTCTGGCTTCTCCTCTCTGCTGAGTAACCTCACTAACCACTTTTCTTCTAACCCACCTGGCTGAGCCTCAAAATTCTCCTTGAGCGTAAGGCAAACCTTGGGGTAAGGTGTGGGGGTAGGAAGAAGGTGGAAGGGTGGTTGGGAGCCCCTCCTGGGGTCTCTGATTGCTGGGAGGGGAGTTGTGTTTCTGTATTCCCTTTACCTTGTCTATGTCTGTAACTATTCCTGTCTGTTGTGTCTATCTCTGNTGGCAGTTCCTGAGTGCCAGCTGCTGTGCATTACCCAGGCAAGAGAGCTTCCTGTGGGCCTGTGCTAAGCCATCTGGGAGCATGTGCTCAAGTGTGTGCCCAGGACTGACAGCAGCAACAGGGCTAGGGGATAAAAGAGCTGCACTGGCTCCCCTACTCCCTCTCCTGACAGCTGGATGCTTCTCCAGGTCCTGCACTCCTCAGCCCCGGATGCAGATGGCAATTTCTTCTGACACACAGCACAGCTTGGGCCCAGCCAGTGACAGGAAGACATTTAGAGCTCACCAACCACACCAACTAACAGAGCTAGCACTGAGCACTCAAAATACTTGTTGGAGCAACTTACCTCTTCATTTACACCAGATAGGTTGCAATAACATCACAAAGTTGGGGTTAAGAGTCTCTTTCCCCTCCCCCTTCCTGTACCTGACTGTCGGATCCGCTGAAGGGTTTGCTGCACCAGGACCTCCGAGCGGGGAACTACCACGATGAAGTCTACTTTGCTGAAGTGGCCCAGATCCAGGCTCTGATTGCCACTGTCTGCAATAGCACAAACCTGGGACAAGAGCTTTCTGGCAACGGTAAGCTGTGGCTGGTAAATTTGGAAGGTATCAACATCCAAATCTAGAGTGTGTTTGTTTGAGAAAGAGAACAAAACACAACAAGAAAAATGTTTACTTTCCCCACCCTCCCAGGAAGGAACAAACTCCAAGCAGCCTACCCTCTACCATCAGGAAAAAAACAAAAGTCAACCACCAGACTAAATCCCAACACACTGGAGAGCTGATCAAAAGTACCAGCTGGGGGCTGGCCAGAAGTGGTGCTCTCCAGGGCACAGCACTGGGACCTGTTCTCTTCAATGTCTTTATCAGTGATGTGGGTGAGGGGATCCAGGCACTCTCAGTCAGTTTGCAGATGGCACTAACTGGGTGGCAGTGCTGATCATTGGAGGGTAGGAAGGCTCTGCATAGGGACCTGGCCAGGCTGGATTGACTGAGGTCAGCCATGCTGGGTCTCGCACCTAGGTCACAGCAACCCCAGGAACACTCCAGGCTTGGGGCAGAGAGGCTGGAAACTGCACAGCAGGAAAGGACCTGGGGGTGCTGGCTGACAGCAGCTGAAGATGCGCCAGGGTGTGCCCAGGTGGCCAAGAAGGGCACCAGCACCATGGCCTGGATCAGCAGTGCTGTGTCCAGCAGGAGCAGGGCAGGGATTGTCCTCCTGTACTGGGCACTGGGGAGGCCACAGCTTGACTCCTGCATTCAGTTTTGGGCTGCTCACTCCACTGAGGAGCTGGAGCAGGTCCAGAGAAGGGCAACAAAGCTGGGAAAGGGTCTGGAGAGCAGGGCTGGGGAGGAGCAGCTGAGGGAGCTGGGGGTGTGCAGTGTGGAGCAGAGGAGGCTGAGGGCAGAGCTCATTGCTCTCTGCAGCTCCCTGAGAGGAGGCTGCAGGCAGCTGGGGCTTGGGCTCTGCTCCCTAGGCTCAGGTGATGGAAGGAGAGAAAATGTCCTGAAACTGTGGCAGTGGAGGGTTAGGTTGGAGAGGAGGAAATGTCCCTGTACTGCAGTATCTGCAGCAGGTAACTCCTGTGCTCAAGGATCCAGGTCTCCCTAGCTCTGGCATACTTGCAACTTGCAAATTACCACATCAAGTCCTATAATGTCAGGACAGTTTTTGTTTATGTCAGGTTTTCTACTACAAATTCCAGTCTGAGCTTGTCACAAAAACCACCCAGGGCAAATTTCTTCCAAAACACAAAAAGCCCTCCCCAAATTCAGAGGCTGCTGAAGGCTACTACACAGCTCTTGTGTCTGCAAGAGTGCTGCACTGCTGTGTGGAGGTTGGCACCCCGAGTGCAGCTGTGCCCTCAGGCTCTTCTAAGGCACATGCATTTTGATGTTTAACAACCTCTCAGCTATTTCACATCTGGCACATGAAGTTACCTGGCTCTTGAGCAGAAACCATGGCAGTGGCCTCCTGAGCTGACACGCACTCGCTAACGTCTCCGTTGAAAGGGATAATGACACTTTCCCCCCGCTGCTGCAGCATCCTCTCCAGTAGCTTGTCCAAATCATCACCTACAACACAATCAGCAACACCAAATCATCTGGAGGCCGTTGCAGAAGGCTGGTGTAGAGCACTGCACCCACACCTTCTCACACAGCTGAGGGTGAACCTGAGAAGGGGCAGAGGACTGGAGATACAGGGAAGAGAGGGAGGGAGAATGGTTTTGGTTTTTATTTACTGATTTGCCAGTTGAATGAATTCCAAAAAATAATGAAACCACAGCTGAATAACTTCAGCTCTGTGCCTTTGGAGGCAGCAGTGCCACCGGATGATTCCACAGAAGCACACACTACAAACCACCTTTATGTTTAGTGCTAAAAGCACAGACAAGGCAAGGCTCACACACTCATGGGTGCCCTGCCAGAGCCAGCACAGAGCTGGGAATGCTTTGCCTCAGGATGAGCACCTCACACTGCACAGCCAAGAGGGACCAGCACTCCTCTGCACTCAGAGACTGAAGAACATGAAAGAATGCCTCTTGGTGGAGAGGGCAGAGCTGTACTCCCGTGTGCTTTAATGGCTGAACCCTGAAGAAATCACTGTCTTGTCCAGAACATCTGCTTGTTAGGATCACTCACCTAGAGACGTGTTTCTGAAATGCGATGCCAGGAAGCTGACCTTCCCTGTGATGAGCTCGTAGCTAATCTCCTTCAAAAACTCACTAGTGGTCAGCATGCTCTCTGCAAGGGCCCTAGATTGATACTGACCTGGGGAAGGGAGAGGAAAGAGCAAAAGCCATCTTTAATACAGTGCATAATCAACACAACCTTTTCCTCCTACAGGCCACGCTGGTCTTCAGTCATGGGTCCCACGCTGTACCCCGGTGCCTGGGAGAGCAGTCTCAAGTTCATTTTGCCAGTGCTGGAAGAATTAGTTCCATGGGTTCAGCACATCTTTTGCAAGCTGCTGCCCACAGTTTTCCACACGTAGGTGGCAAATGATGGGCAGAGTAAGTGTTTGTGCCTTAGAGGGAATGGAAGCTTCTGAGTGAAGAGGAGAAAGTATTTATCCTCGTGTGGAACAAGTAACCCAGAAAATCTCATTGCTAATCAGTCTGCCTGCCCAGGCAAGGTGACACTCAGCATTCCCTTCCACCCAAACAGGCCCTCACACACACAAGCTTCTCAGCCAGCAGCCAGTGTGGAATCTGACAACCAGCATGGTGAGAAGGACCACAAGAGTGTTCTGTCTGCACTGGGCTGTGCTGTCCTGTACTGTCACAGCACAGCTGTTGGCAACACCAAGAAAGCCAAAGGGACTGATCTGTCACTGGAGGTGTTTTCTAACACAAACAGCCCCAGGCCTCTCCAGGAGCAGTCGGGACCAGCACACAGCAGTTTCTGGATCCTCAACAGCAGCCCAGATTGCAACAGGAACAGCAAACTGTGAGAGTGCAGTGCAGCAGTGCAAGGAGAAGAGGAAGGGCTCAGAAGCTGCCTGCTGGGACAGGAAGCAGAGTGCAGAGACTCACCCAGCACCACCACGCAGAACTCATTGCCTCTGATCTTGGAGGCGCAAATGGCAACCACATAGTCCGGCAGCTTCTGCTGATGTTTCATCTCGTTGAGAGACCTCAAGGTCTCTGAGATGCCCTCTGCCAGGGAGTTCTGGGTAACAACCACCTGCACCAGGTCCCGGGAGACGCTGGCAATCAGGCGAGCCAGCCAGGGCAGCTGCCCTGGAGGCACAGCGGCACCCTGGGCGCTCATCTGCAGGGAGCGCTCCCGCAGTGTGAACTCCTGCAGGGCCTTCAGCACAATCTGCTCAAATTCTTCCCTCAGAGGGATCTGGTCAGGACCTACATGGAAAGCAAGCAGAGAGAACATGAGCTCACATCAAGGTGTTACTGAGCCAGGAAGCTCCTGCATCATGGCTCTAGAGCTACAAACTCCAGTGGCTACTCAGCAGGTATCTACCCCATGGCTGACTCCTGGCTCTTCATAGTGGAAGCCTCTCTCCCCCTGTCTCCCTTTTCATTTCCAACAACGAGGATTCCATCTCACTGCTAGCTTGCCTGCCTCCAGAACCCAGTGGGATCACAACATGTGCCTTGTTGCTGCACTGGAAGGATCCAGCAGGCAGCCTCCATACGTTCTCACAGCACAAAACCCAAATGCTTATCCTCGCCCTCTGAACCACAGCCCTGTAATTAAGACAAAGCCAGCACAGGGCTCTTTGTTCTGGTTTTTCTCATCAGGCATGCCAGTCAGCTAAGCATGGGGGCCAATAAACATCACAGAATCACACAGTCACAGTATGTCAGGGGCTGGAAGGGCCCTCAAAAGATCACCCAGTCAGTGCAGACAGGCTGAGAGCTGAGCAGGGAGAGATGGAAGGAAACTCAACCAGGTCAAGGGGAGAGTCTTGCACCTGGGAAAGAACAACTCCATGGAGCAGGATAGGTTGGGGACTGAGCTGCTGGATAGCAGTGAAGGGGAAAAGGACCTGGGGGTCCCAGTGGATGGAAGGTTGACCATGAGCCAGCAGTGTGCTCTGGTGGCCAAAAAGGCCAAGGGCATCCTGGGGGGTATCAGAAGGGCTGTGGTTAGTAGGTCAGAGAGGTTCTCTTCCCCCTCTGCTGTGCCCTGCTGAGGCCACATCTGGAATATTGTGTCCAGTTCTGGGCCACTCAGTTCAAGAAGGACCTCAGGGAACTGCTTGAAAGAGTCCAGCACAGACTCCCCTTTTACTTTAGTTAACTAAGATCTGTTTAGCCAATCTCCAAACTACAGTGTACAGAGCTCCATGCAACCTCAGCCCTGCTTTCCCCAGCCTTTGTAAACTGCATTTGGAACTGGAAATAGAAACTACTCATCCCCTAACACAGCTTCAGTCAACATTTTTCGCAGTAAGATTTTTCTCATTGTCAAAGACACTTGAGAACAGATAAAAATACTCACAAACCCCAAAAAAATACTGATGAAGGCAGAGTGGCCATAGATTAAACTGCCAAGATCTCATGTCAGTGCCCCAGGAGACAGCCTCGTGCTCCAGCAGCTTGCTTTTACTTTTCCATGGCAAAAGGAGGGGGTTTAAATACCAGAGATGTCTGAAATGCTAGTTTGGGGGTTATGTTTTTCTTCAGAGCCAAAGGCAACAAGCAAACAGGGCAGCAAAGAAAGGGAAACAATGGTTGTGTGGAGAGGAGGGGCAGGGAGCAGGTAAATAACCTACAGCAGAGAATCTGCATAAAGTGGCACTTGCTGTCACTGAGGCTTTCTGAGAGGGAGCCTGTGCAGAGTGTCACCATCAGCCACCACAGCCTGGCAGGACAGCTGCAGGCCTCTCAGTGCAGCCTGGCTGCAGCGTTTGGTGCAGACCAAAGAGCTCTGATGGGTCTAACTGCAGGCAGCATGGGTGCACTTCTCTCTTCATACTTCTCTTTTTGGAAGTGTATTTTATGTTCTCCTAAGAGCCATTCTGGCACTTTGAAGGTCTCAGACATTCATTGAAAGAGACAGAAAGCATCTGCAGAAATAAAGTCTGTCTACAACACATCAACCACAGCAAAGAAGATGTTAAACAGTGAAAGAAATAAAAGCAAGCTTCTGCCAACCAAGGGAGGCTGCTTAAGGGGCAGGCTCTAGCCACAGGGGGCATCACAGACCCACAGAATTGCTTCTGCTGGAAAAGGCCTCTGAGATCATCCAAGAGTGGGAAAAGAAACACAGAAGGCAGGACTCCTGTATAAGAACACACAGAACTGCATCCAGCTCATCTGCAACAGAAAGGTTTGAAGAAACAGTTGGTTACCAGCAAGGCCCTGCTGAGGAACTATGAAACGGTGCAGTGTCTGATGCCACCCCTGGCCTCAGGCAGCCTTTCTGCACCAGCATCCAGGAAATTACCAGCACCAGTATCAGATGAGATGGGAGACAAAATGATGGCTACTGAGTTTGACTGTGAACAGCTTCATAAACACTTGAACAGGGATTTGTCAGGGTTAAAAGGGAATATTGGAAGCTTCTCTACACAAATCAGTATGCCAGGGACCCTCCTGCCTTCAGAAAACTGCAAATCAAGTAAAACCCTGAGATGTCATCATCTGGCCTATGGCAGGGGCTTGGAACTAGATGATCTCTGGAGGTCCCTGCCAACCTTGCCATTGTACGCTTCTATCTGCAAAAGCTCTGATAAACACAGTTCTGCTCCCCAG
>VWYK01102984.1:530-17451 GCA_013399775.1 Semnornis frantzii
AAAAAGAAATCAAAGGTCACCACTGATCTTGCATGCTTGGCCTGTGGCATAGGGACTATTTAAAGCAGCAACTGGAAGTCCAGTGTGCTGCCAGCACTTTTTAATTGGCTGGGCTTTTTGCTTTGCGAATTCATAAAGCCTTTCATTCACATTTTAAGTCTCCATTTTTCAGTTTGTAGACACATGAATATTTTACTTAAAGCATTAAGTGATGTCAGGTAAAGGTCAGTGCACTACAATAACCTGCCCTCAGGCACAAATAAATTCAGGCTCTAGTGCCAAGAGATGACCTTTGATTTCTTTTTACCTGATGCAACAAGGACCCTGTTCAGAATTCTTCATTCTCTCTTTACTTAGGCAAAGTCCCAGCCACTTGAATAGTTTGCTTGAGCAGGAATGGTTACAAAAGTTCTCTAAGCATGGTATGATGATGGCAGAGGTTTCAGCATCATGGATGAGTTTGCTAAACTAAATTAGGTTTGACATTTATTGCGGTCAGAAAAGAGAAGTGAAAAGTGAGAATGGAATTTGTTGTGACTTGCATGGCCGCCAACTCTGAAACTACTACTGCTAAGTAGTGTTTCTAAGCTACATCTGATGAACAGAGATAGTAAGCAAGAGTGTTTATGCATTATAACATTTGTTATATATAGGCAGAAAATAATACTTTAATCTGAAGTCATCACTGATTTTTAGATACAGCCAGAAGGCTGCATGTGCTGTCAGTGGTTGGACTTGACTTATGGTAGTCATGCTTTCCTGTTCCTGCCATCCTCCCGATCTAGGTATGCTGCTCAGTGGTGAGATGCAGAATCACAGAAAACATCTGGTTGGAAGAGACCTCAAAGATCATCCACTCCAACTCTTGACCCAGCACTGAAGGGTCAACACTGAACTATGTTCCTCAGTGCCAGGTCCACATACTGCTTAAACACCTCCAGGGATGGTGACTCCACCACTGCCCTGGGCAGACCATTCTGATGTTTGATAACCCTCTCTGTGGAGGAAATACTTCCTGATACTCAGCCTGCCCTGATGCAGCTTGAAACCATTTCCTGTAGTCCTGTCACTTGACACAGCCTTGGAAGAGTCTTACACTCTTTCTGAGTTGCCTGTCCCTTCTTCCATAGACCAGTAGACTCTTCTTTTCTCCCCAGGTTCTCAAAATAAAGTGTGATAACTTTGTCCAAACCATTGTGTTGCAAAATAGGGTTGTCAATAAGCTAAGTTATCTTGAGTGAAGTAGTATATGGTTAAATGGGAAAGCAGGATACTGTCTCCTTTTTTAACTGTGCTGTGACTAACTAGTGCTGATTTCCACTGTTTTGTTAAAAAGGAGATTTTCTGTAACCTGCCCTTCTGTGCAAGCCCATGCTGAAGTTGTAGAGAAGTATGATTTGTTTATTGTTTTTCCCCCTCATCCTGTTTGCCTTTTGCAGATATGAGAGTGGGTATGCATCAGCTGTAGGGAATGAAATTGCAAGTAGCCAAAGTGATTCAATTCTTTCAAAGTCAGTTTATATGGTCAAATCTTAGACCTACTGTCAGGCAAACCTCTCTTGAAAGCATTAGCAGATTTACCTATAGGCTGAGAAAAACTCAAGACTAGAACCTGACTCAGAAAGCGTGACTGGCCGTCAAAACTGCGTACAGTTTTCCTGCCTCATTAATTTAGTTTTTTCGTAGCACCACTAGCAAGGGTGACAAGAGTTGTTAGTAGTTTTGCGAGGTTAGTATCTTTTATCTGTCAACCATAAACTCATTCTTCACAGACCACTGGACGGCATCTGTCAAGCTATGTATTTCCTTATAGGAAGATTTTAATCTTCAGTGAGTGAAATGTTTCAACTCTATTGCTCAGTGATTGATAGCCTGGCATTCCATGGATGTATGATTATCTTCACGTTTTTGTGTCATGTACTGATATCTCCTGCAGGAGTGTAACACTTTACACAGCTTACATTAATGGATTGAAATATTTACTGTCATCTAGACTACCAGAGCACGCAGGCCTAGCAGACAAGGTTTGTAGAATGTCTAAAATCCCAGTCAAACTGATGGGATAAGAATAATTAGCTCTCACAACTCACCTTTAAAGGATCTTGCAACTAAGTGTTAAAATGCAGGAGGCTGAACAGATCACCACGTGGAGGTAGGGTATATACAAGTATTAGGATATTTTTGGGAGTTGGGACTGAACCTGAACCAAATGAGGACTTCAGGAAAATTATATTCAATGGCTCAGTCTCAGAGGGTAGAATTGAGAACATAAATGTGTTTCTGAACCTAGGAATTTGATATTTATTCTGTCAGTAATTGTGCTGAATCTACAGACCAGCCAGCCTCACTTCCATCCCTGGAAAGGTGATGGAGCAGCTTATTTTGGAGGCCGTCTCTAACCACATGGAAGAAAAGAGGGTTATTAGGAGTAGCCAACATGGATTTACCAAGGGAAGATCTTGCTTGACAAATCTGATAGCCTTCTATGATACCGTGACCAAATGGGTAGATGAAGGGCTATGGATGAGCAAGGCTTTTGATACTGTCTCCCACAACATCCTCATAGAGAAGCTCAGATGTGGCATAGACAACTGTTCTGTGAGGTGAATTGAGAGCTGGCTCCACAGCAGAGTTCAGAGAGTTGTCATCAATGGCACAGAATCAAGTTGGAGGCCTGTAGCCAGGGGTGTTCCTCAGGGATCAGTACTGGGTCCAGTTTTGTTCAAATCTTTATCAATGACCTGGATGAGGGCATTGAGTGTACCCTCAGCAAGTTCACTGATGATACAAAACGGGGTGGGGGGTAGGTGGCTGACAGCCTTTCAGGCTGTGCTGTTGTTCAACAAGATCTGGACAGGCTGGAGAGCTGGGTGAAGGCAGACCTTATGAACTTCAGGATGAGTGCAGGGTCCTCCACGTGGGGAGGAATAACAACAGGTGCCAGTACAAACTAGGGGCTGCCCTGCTGGAAAGCAGCTCTGTGGAGAAAGACTTTGGAGTTCTGGTGGACAGTAAGTCCTGCATGGGCCAGCAATGTGCCCTTGTGGCCAAGCAAGCAAATAGCATCCTGGGATGCACCAGGAAAAGTGTGTTCAGCAGAAATAGGGAGGTTCTTCCCTTCTGCTCTGCCCTGGTGAGAACACACCTGGAAGACTGTGTCCAGTTTTGGGGTCCCCAGTTCAAAAGAGGTAGGGACCTGCTGGAAAGAGTCCAGCAGAGAGCTATGAGGATGATTTGGGGACTTGAGCGTCTCCCCTACAAAGAGAGACTGAGAAACCTGGGGCTGTTTAGTCTGGAGAAGAGAAGACAGAGGAGATCTGATCAATGTCTACAAATATCTGAGAGGTGGGTGTGGCCAATCTCTTTTTAGTCAACAGCAATAAGACAAGGAGCAACAGCTACAAATTTGAATATGGAAGGTTTCACCTCAACATGAGGAGAAACTTCTTTACAATGAGGGTGACAGAGCCTTGGAACAGGATCCCCAGAGAGGTCATGGAGGGTCCTCCTCTGGAGAGTTTCAAAACCTGCCTGGGTGCTTTCCTGAGTGAACTACCCTAGGCAATCCTGCCTTGGCAGGGAGGTTGGGCTCAATCTCTGGAGGTCCCTTCCAGCCTTTAAAGTTCTGTGATTCTGTAAGTCTTCATTTCTCTTCCTTAAAAAGACACTGTGGTACAGTTGTTTGACATAATTATTACTTAAAGTTGGATGGCTTAGGTTTTCTTTTCATCCCCATTGGCATAATTTTCCCATAAATAAGAGATGCATCTCTGCAAATGTACCCCTTCAAATGCTGAAGGCTTAATAGCACAATTGGCATCTGATGCTATCTTGGTTGCCTATCTATTCAGTGCCTATGTTGTGCTGTAGCCCTCATCTAAATTCTGTTGTGGGTGAAAGATAATAGCAAATGTAATATAAAATAGTTCTCCAGTGTGTTCTCTGAGTTATGCTTTTGTTTATTAGCATGCAGAATTTAATAGTTGCAAAATTACAAGATTTATTGTCGTTCTTTCAGTTAGTCATCAGAGACCTTTTGGTACTCCACTGTTTCATGCTGAGTTTAAAATTACCTGCTATTCTCTTTCAAAATTAGAAAAGAAATACTTAATTTCACAGTACTCTTGTCTCTTGTAAGACCTCTCATTAGACCTATTATTCACCAATATGTAAATGAAATACTTACTTTGAATGGCGCCTTGTCACCAGGAACGCTTGATTTTCACCTGTGTATGCTATTGAATGTTGCTGAATACTTAGACTGAAAAGTGTTACTCCCTGAAGCACAGCCTCCTTTATTCTATTCCTTTTTTTCTACAGGAAGGTTATGGATTGGATGTGTATTTACAATGTCTGTTGACAGCATGAAAGTTAATTCTTATGCTAAGTGGTTTAAAAAAGAGAAGCAAAAAGGGCTTGTGATCTACCAGGTAGAGCTTTTCATTAAATGGCTGAAAAACAATCTTTCCTCTTTGCAAAAGGAAGGCACAATGATTATGTAATCTATGTCATTTTTTGCTTGATGAGAGGGGTGTCTCCCGGCTGTGTTACTAAGAAATAGCTGATTATACTGCTGAAGTATGCTGTGTGTTACTTTCCTTGTACATGTGCCTTCAATTAGATTTGCTGAAATAGTTGTTTTCTTTGACCTTTTCAAGTAGGACATGTTATAACTCTTAGAGTGAGGCTGGTGGGCCCTTGATGTTCATGCAAAAGACAGTAGGTACTCAGAACCATCATCTGTCTACCTCTTGATGTAAACTCCAATCAAATGCTGCTGCAAGCTGATATTTTGATGAAACTTGGACTAAGATAGGTAGAAAGTTAGAAGCTTTTCTTTGATTTCAGAAAGAGAATTCGTGTTCTGAAAACAGCTGAGTTATAGCTTATGGTGCTTATAGCTAATGGTTCCTTTTTCCATATCTTTGAATATCAATTATCAGATTGTTGGCCATGATGAGGGGATGGTTAAGAAAGACTGTTTTGTGAATAGTCCGTAATATATAGAGTGCCCTCCTTATATGTGCAGTCCCTTCTGCATTCTTGGTTTGGAATATTCCTGTTCTAACAAAGAAGTTCTTTACAAGGAAAGCAAATTTTATCCAAGTATGTGGTATGTCTCTTGTGAGAAGAGGTAATGGTTTCTAATATGTAGAGCTGTGATAAGTAGCACCTTTTATAGTTTTCAGATGGTGAAACTGATAGAACTTTTGCTTCTCTGGGCTGCTAAGTATGGGACAGGGTCATGAGTTGAGTGTTAGTTTGCTGTTATTCATAGGATCCTGCCTCATGCCAGCTTTGAAATGAAAGTGCTGGCTGGAGCAAAGTATTATGAGGCTTGAAGTTCAGATTGCAATGTAAGAGGCTTCCTGTTCTGGTTCCTACTTTTGGGTTCCCAGGTGTTTTGTGATGTTGTCTCACTATCATCCCTGTGGAAAAGAGCAGAGTGGGAGTGGAGTAGCTGCTGATTTGCTTTTGTGTTGATTTTTGTTTTGTTAGATTTTGGGGTTTTTCAATATTTTGCTGTGCTTCTATAAATAGGCTAAGCTTAAGTAATCATGCATAGTATGATTTGATAGATTATTAGCTAAGGTAATTTTTCATTTATACTATCTCAATTTATTCGGTAAACACCTTATCACTTTATCTCAACTCTGAGTTTTCATGTGTTACTTTCCCCCCACTTCTGTGTTGGGGCAGCAGGCAGGTTAATATGTTGATTTGATTTAAACCATTTACAGACAGGTTGCTTTTAATGGTTGAGTGCAGTGGTTATCAAGGGATCTATGAGCAAATAGAGTCTGCAGCTACATTTACATGACGAAAGTAGAATATCCCAATTGAAGTACTAGAAAGTACTTTCATATGGGAGCAAAATTGCTCAGATCCTTACATACTTGTCTTAAGGGCTATCTGGCTTATTCTGCACTAGTGATTCCGAAGAGCTATAAGGAGTTGAAATTCCTTAAATCAGTAAATTGGCTGCAGTAGAAGACAACAGATTCAAGAAGTGAAAGTTGCACTTAGATCTGTGATTTCTTCATTTAGAAATGAGATTATCCATCTACACTGTCATCATAAGAAATCATTCTTGTAAAAGTGGTAGTCACTAAGCATGATTTAAAAAAATAATGCCAGGGATTTGAACAAAACTGCACAGCATGTCAATCTGAAATCCTGAAGGGAAGATGGATTTGCAGTACTTTCCACACAGTTAGATCCCAGGATCCTCTGCCAGTTTGGAGAGAGATCTCATTTCTGTGATTCATTTTACCTTTTACCTAATTGTACCCTGCCTGGAAACCACACAGGAGAACTTTAAATGCAGTAAGTGTTTGTAAGAACTAGAGCTAATGCTCTAATGCTTTCAAAAGGTGAAAGCATGGGCAAAATCAGACTAAAAATGGCAATTTCGGTGCAGCCTGAATATTGAGAAAGAGTCATCTTTCTGGGTTATTGTTTTGAACAAGTCAAAAAGAACAATTACTTCAATTTTTCTCACACTTGGTTTGATTTTGTGGTTTCTGCTGGGTTGTTTTTGTGTTTTTTTTTTTTTTTTTAAAGTTGGTTAAATCTGATCTCCTCTGATTTGAGGCTTATAAAACATACCAGGATTACTAATTAATTTAGCACTGCTACTACAGCATGCTTCCTTTGCAATTGATCTCAGTTAGCTAACTATGCCATAATTCATTTCACAGGAATATACTTTGATTATCAAACCTATTACTGTGATGCTAAATCCATATATAAGCTTATTACTGAGTTTAAGAGGTCTTTAGTGAATTTTAGAGCTGGTTCATTAGAAAATTTCACTTTTATTATATTTTTATTAGTTGTGCATATTCAGCAAATACATACCAAAACAAGGATTAAGAAAAAAAGAAATATAGAAGAAAAATGAAAGAAACAAATGCTACTGGTAATATGCAATATGACTGCAGCTCATAACCTAGTAAAGAAGCAATTCCTTGCTTATCCCTTTTACCCACAGGATTAATATCACAATCCTTATTAGATCTTTAATTATATGTATTTCAACAAAGACTGAAGCAAAAGTGCTTGAATTATGGCACCATCCATCATTAGATTTTTACAAGCCAAAGTTTGCATCTTGGGAGTGGGCATTTTGGGACATCACGTATAGGGTGACTGTTGGATTTCACCATCTCCTAGATTTTCAATTAACTATGGCATTGACTGGCAGCCGTTCAGGTTACATGCTCTCCACTGAATTCCAAGGAAAGGAGCTGAAGTGTAGAAGCATAGCTTTGCAGAACCGCAGGCACCTTAACCTAGTTGAGGCCCGCAGGCCGCGGCCGAGGCGCGGCCCTGAGGCCCCAGGGAGTGGCTCTCCTCCCGGTGAGTCAAGGCTACCTGTGGCCGCGCTGAGTCACCACCGCGCTGCTGGGCAAAGGCAGATGATCCCAGCGGCTGTGTCTAAAAGACAATTAGTAGCTGCACCTGTGAGTGTAAGAGGCTTGATCCTGTCTCTGTGTACGTTGGTGGTGGAGTATAATTACGAAATTGGGGAGGGGTTGTGAGGTTTTAGGCAAGGAAATTAAAACTTAAGCGTCTTGATCAAGCTTGGGTTGGAGACAGGCACTGAGCCTTTTTGTACAGCAGTCGTTCTCCACACGCCCAGAAGGAGAACATAAAGGATTTCAAAGCATTTTAGTAAAACAGAAAGGCACCTTCAGGGTTAGGTGTAGTAACTTGCAGATTTTGCTTTAATGAGCATGTTTGTTCCAGGTAAGCACCATAACTTTCCATCAGACCAGATGGTAGATTTCTCTGTTGCACTTGTTTCTGAGCGCTGCATTGTTCAAAGGCAGTTACTGAATATTTGAAGAGATTAGAATTCTGGTGATAGGTGTCAACGGCGGCAGTCCAAGCTGTTGGAAGTACGTATAAATTATGTATCTAGGTAAACCTGGTGCACTGTGAGGTGCTTTATCAGTCTTGGGAATGCAGTGAATTTTGGATGCAATCCAAACAACGTGCATTGAACGTAGTTTAATAGATGTGAACAACTACACTAGTAGCCACCAACATGCAAGGCAACAGATTCAAAGACAGTCATAAAGGACATAATGTATTTTTTCTTTAAGTATTTATAAATATTTTTTCCCCAAAAAATAATAATAAAAAAGAACTTTGCACATAAATGGAAAGATGACTTCAGAATGATGTTCAAGTTTCACAGCTACTTCAAACTGCTGTCCTTGACAAGATCCATAGTCTAATCAGAAAGATAACTATTAAAGGAAATTTAAGTAGATTTGATGTATATTTAAGCAAATGTAATAAAATAGGCTAAAATTACAGAATAATTCTCAATTTAGTTGAATTAACATATATTCCTACATGATGATGTGAGTGGTTTCTACATCCTTGTTGCGAGACAGATTAAAGTGTCTTGGATTGTTTCAGTAGGTACTGTACATACGGACATAAGAAATTTGCTACAGTTAGTGTGTAGATGCATACGGGTATGTGTGAATCGACATAAGTATGAGCCTTACAATGGCTAAAATGACATTGGAATTCATGAAAGTGAAATACCGTCCACTTAGAATACACAAAGGATATAGTCACATGAAAAATTGCATGTGACCGGTCCTGTGATATTTAAGAAGTTAGCATAACTGATTAATTGGTTTTCTACACATTTTCAAACCACTTTGTAGGAAGATGTGTCTTTAAGTTAATTATCCAAGAGGCAGATCTCAGTGTTGACTTCCCAGTAGACTTTTCCTTTTTTTTTTTTTTTCCCCTTAACATTCTGTACAGCATCTGTGGTACCTGTTCTGATAATTCTGATAAATTGCATCATTTAACTCGTTGAGAAATCTTATTGTGTCCATTACAACCATTTGTGGAATTGCCTGCAAACCTACTAGATGTTTTTTCTCTGAATTACTGTCATTATCCATCGCTGCCCCTTTTGGAAATCTCCATTATTAATCAGTGATTTTGTGTTCTAATTTCACTTAAATGCTTACCTCAGCCCTTCTGACAAAAGGCTGCCATGGCTGACTAAAAGTGGGCTGCTAGGCTTAGACGATCAAGGAGACTACAGGTAATGTTGAGAGTAAAATCAGTAAATATTAAGACAAACTTGGTAATATAACTTCTGAGACTGGTAGTAGCAGTTTGAAGGTGTTAGGATCGCTCACCTGCAGATTGAAATGGGAAGAGAGATTAATCAGTCTTTTTATCCAGTCTCATTTTATGTGGGCTGATGCACATTTTATTATATGCACTGAAATGCCTCTCCCTTTATCAGGCCACAGCTATTTTGGAGAGGATGTTTGAATTCTGTTCTGTGTGGTGGGTTAGTTGTGGGGGTTTTGTGGGAATGTGTGGTGGGTTTTTGTCTTATTTTTTTTCTTACCTAATTTAAGATATTTTGGTTTCATCCCATTTGTAGCTGAAAAGAGGAAGATTGCTGAAATGTCAAATGTTTTAATGCAGTGCAGACAGTTGCTAACTGTGGGAGTATGGAAATGTGGATTGTGCCATTTGAGATATTAGCATTTATTCTGCTGTAAATAAGGTTATTAGAAAGTATTTTGCTAGATAGTTCTATAGTGCTTTTAAGCCACTTGTGGGAAGGCGATTTGACTTTTACATTTGCAAGACCTTTTGCAGTGCCTAGCATGTAGTACACTTCACCAGGCATTTTGAAAGTTTTCATGCCAAAATTCATGCTATTTAATCTTATTGTCAACTCTCTCATTATTTCTGGTGTTTATTTTTTCCTAGATCTTCTGGAGGGAAAATAATTGTCATGCTTGTGCATTGTAATATCAAAACCACCACTGCCAAAATGATGTTTCTTTCAACAGGCTGTAAGCACCCAAGTACTTACATAATTTAAAAAAAACAAGCTCTTAAGTTGCTTAGATAGTTGCTAGTTTTTAAACTGCTACAAATGATACTTTAAAAGAAATGCACCTACAAATTGCAATAAGAAGTATTTCAGTGCCATTTTTGAAGTACTGTTAAATGTTGAGTTTGTAGTGCAACCTGCTGTTGACAGTGAAGATACAGATGAACTGAGCATATTAAAAACATGTGCATGAACTTTAAGCACTCTTTCTAAGAGCAATCTCCAGGAATAGTGGAGATCCCTCCCCCCACTTCTTGAGAAAACTAGATATATAGTAGTATCTTTTCTGCTTTTCAAATGATGTCTGATTTACACACTAGATTATGGGAGTGAACATTTGTTTTTCTGTGGATTTGTATCTTTTAATAATGTTCTCATGAGATTGTGTGCCTCCATACAAGGGTGTTGGATAAAAAGATGTAACCTACCAGTTACTGTCATGGGCAAAACTGTCTCAACTTGGGAAAATTAATTTATCACCAGTCAAGTCAGGTTAGAATAATGAGAAATAAAGCTAAATCTTAAAAATACACACACACATATACCCTGCCCCTTTCCTTCTCCCTGGGCTTAATGTTAGTCCCAATTTCACACAGAATCACAGAATGTCAGGGGCTGGAAGGGATCTGGAAAGATCGTCTAGTGTGTGTCATCCGACTCGTCTGTCCGTTCCCCCCCCGCCGCCGTGCCAAAGCAGGTTCTCCTATACCAGATCACACAGGAATGCGTCCAGGCACATTTTGAATATCTCCACAGAGGGAGACTCCACAACTCCCCTGGGCAGCCTGTTCCAGTGTTCTGTCACCCTCACCGTAACAAAATTCCTCCTCATGTTTACATGAAACTTCCTATGCTCAGCTTCCACCCATTGCCCCTTGTCCTGTCATTGGGCATCACAGAGAAGAGCCCAGCTCCATCCTCCTGGCACTCGCCCTTTACATAGTTATAAACATTGATGAGGTCACCTCTCAGTCTCCTCCAAGCTAAAAATCCCCAGCTTCCTCCTTGTCTCAGTCTCTCCTTGTAAGAGAGAGATGTTCCATTCCCTTAACCATCTTCGTGCTTCTGCGCTGGCCTCTCTCAAGCAGTTCTATGTCCCTCTTGAGCCGGGGGGCCCAGAACTGGACACAGTACTCCAGATGTGCCCTCACCAGGGCAGAGTAGAGGGGCAGGAGAACCTCTCTCAACCTACTAGCCACACCCCTTCTAATACAGCCCAGAATGGCATTGTCTTCCTCCTTCCCTATAGCAGCACAGGGGGACAGGGAATGGGAGTTGTGGTTAGTTCATCACATGTTTTTGCTGCTCCTTCCTCCTCAAGGAGAGGACTCCTCATACTCTTATTGTATTCCAGCACAGGGTCCCTCTCATAGTAGACAGGGCTACAGTTCTTTACAGTATTCCAACATGGGTACCTTCCATGAGGATCAGATTGCTTCAGCACCTGTCCCGCAATGGGTCAGAAGTCCTGCCAGCAAGCCTGCTCCACTGTAGGCTTCTCTCTCCATAAGCCTTCTAGGAGCCTGCTTCAGCAGGGGATGCTTATGGCATCACAACCTCCTTCAGGATTCCACCTCCTCTGGCAGAGTCCTCCATGGGCTGGGCGTTCTATACCTGCTCCAGTATGGAACATTGTGGGCTGCAGAGGGACAGCTTGCCTCACTATTGTCTTTGCTGTGGGCTGCATGGGAATATCTGCCCCAGTGCCTGGAGCACCTCCTCCCTCTCTACTAACCTTGGTGTCTACAGAGTTGTTTCTCTCACATACTGTCATTAATTTCTTCCAGCTCCTGTTGTGCAGCAATTTCCCCCTCTTCTTATGTAGTGTTGTCGCAGAGGAGCTACCAGTGGTGTTGGTGGGCTCAGTCTTGGCCAGTGGTGGGTCTTGGAGCTGGCTGGCATTGACTCTATTTGACATGGGGAAACATCAAGCAACTTCTTAAAGAAGTAATTCCTGTAACTCCTTCACTATCAAAAGCTTGCCACAGCAAGCACTCACAACAGAATCATCCTTGCGTTGCCCACAAAATGTAAAGTGTATTAACAGTATTACTAGCAATAGAAATTGGTAACCTAGTTCCACGTCTAGGAATTCTAGTAACAGAAGACTTTAAACACATCTGTTTGCTCTATTGTCATACAAACGCAATACCAGGAGTGTGAGATTAAAGGGCAAGTAAGTTTAACATCAGATCTCTGGGAATCAAATCAAGATTTTGCATTCCATGGCCTTTCATCAAAGACCTTTGGCATTGTTGAAGTTCTGTGCATAAAAATGAGATGTGTCAAGCATACTCAAGTTGCATACACTGGATTTCCAGTTTAAATTGTTGCAAAATCCCAAGAATTCAAGTGGAGACGACTAATGTATCCAGTTTTTTAGACATTCTGGAAAATACTGAATAAGCAGTGTTTTTCTCTTTCTGCAGGATTTGGGTGTGATTGACATTGTGCTGGTACCACAGTGAAGAGGTGTTTTTCACTTCAAGACATCTTGTGTTAAAGGATCATGGTAGACAGTTTAATAGTTTCTTTGAGGTAAGTGTTGCATTAAAACTATTAAAATCTTACTTCAGGTTCTCTTATCACATTGCGATAAATATCGATTTGGTTGTCTCTTGCTTTGCCTTTCTAAGTGTTTGTGTTGTAGAATGATAAATAAAAATCTTGTCCAAAGACCAAATAATGAAGTACATGCATACCAGACATAACGTTCTTTTGGCGATAGTGAAAAAACAAAGTTCTCAGTGTTTGTTTATGCTTAGAGCGTTTGTTAGTGTGTGCCAATGTGATGGCATAAATTATTGGGTAGTTCCTTTCCTTCCCTTTTTGAAGAGGCTGTAGGATTACAGTCATTTGGTTTAAGTGATTGATTTACGTGTTTTTAGTACCTGTGTTGTACCTCATTCAGAGATTTATCCTTATGCATTCCTGAAACAGTTTGCCAGTGGTCAAACATAGGGAAGACCTTACAAACAGCTTTCCTGACAAATGTAACATTCAATTCTTTCTAAGCTGGTTGGTCCAATTCTGTAGTTGGGCAAGCAGATTTGGAGAAAACAGGCAGCCTGTGATGCTACAAGGACAGAAGTTGACCTCCTGTGAGGAATGCTTTTTTCACTTACATGAAGATACCATCAGTAACACCTGATCTTCCTTCTTGTGAATTTCAGACATAAATCTTTGAATTGCAATTCTGGCACCCTTTTAATATGCCAGGGCAGCTTCCATGTCAAAACATGTTTGTCACACATTATCTCAACACTACCTGTGTTTCTGTTGAGACTTCTCCACGTGTAACTCCTCCCAATCAGGCCCAGTCTTAGACTGTTCTGCAGACATTCATTTGAGAGGAAATCAGGAGGATGAGACAAGAGCCATACTGTGCTAGTCGTTACAAATCATTTTGCTAAAACACTTTTTCTCCTTCCTGAACAATCCACGGTTGGCCCTGACAGTCCTTATAAAACACAACTACTAAGGGACGACAACCATGCAGAAGTCAGTTTTGGTACCCTTCATCTTCATTCCTGGAGAGTTAATACTGCAATGACAGAGAATGAATTCTGAGATATGTTCCCGAATCACAGAACCTTAGAGGTTGGAAGGGACCTCCAGAGATCGAGTCCAACCCCCGTGCCAAGGCAGGATCACATCTAGGGTAGTTCGCACAGGAACGCATCCAGGCAAAACGATGAAATATTAAACAACAATGTCTTCTAGCTCCTCCTGCAGTAGAGCTAATAACATTTCCTTTGCTCAGCACACCCATGGTTAAACAGAAATTGGTATTGCTGGTCAAAGAAAGTAGACATGTTTGCTCTTTGAATCTGGACGGTTTAAAGGCTGACTTTGCTTTAAACTAGGTGCTTGGCTCCATATAATGCTGTAACTGTGAGAGGATGAGCTGTACCAGCATGGCTCTTACACAGAGCCCAAGAATTAAATCTACTGCAACTGACCTGTTCATGTATTCTTGAAAAGTTTTCCTTTGTTTTGCAGAACACTTGTTCTTTTTGGCTATTCTGCACAGTAAGAATACCTGAAACAAATCCACTGAAACTGGAGAAGCCTATTTTTGTATCTTGAGAGGCCTAATGTTAGTCAAGCATGACAAATAAAAAGGTCTAGTACAGAAAAGTTAGCCAAAGCAAGCTACTGAGGGAAATAACATTAACGAAATTAAATTGCTGCACACCAATTTGAAGCCAGAGGCTTACTTCAGGATAGTTTAAGTATTCCTGGCAAATTTCTTGTGCATTTGAAGTAGTAGGTTGATACCATTGTTTCTGAGAGATCCAACTGCAGATACAGAAGCAAACTTAAAAACTGGCTTCATTGTCCTTAAGCACACACATACAGATGGTGATTATAGTCATTATATACACTCATTAAAGAATGGTCAGGAAACGCTTGGCACAGAATAATCACATGTATGCTAAAAGTTTGGATTTTAGAACTGAAAAGTTTAATCTGGTAAGTAATTTGCTTTGAAGATTACAGTTCTCAGTTCAGAACTCCCAGTCTTGTGGATGATTTCAGAAGAATTTACTCATGGAAATCTGTAGCCCTTCAGACTGATCAGAAAAATCCTGAATGTGGAGGATGAAGACATTAATTTCCTTATGCAAAACCTGAACTTTCTTTCACATGCTCTGAGCGGTAATAGGGAGCAGAAGCCATAAGGGAGCAGGGAGTAGGAAGGAAGATTCTGAAAAGGAAGTTAAATATAGTTTGCAGAGGATGTAGACTGGACCTTCCAGAAACTGCGTCTGCCTACTTAAAAGCTTATCATTGTTTTTATTGAGAATAGCTAGGAGATTACTTGAGCACTTGGAAAATGATATGTCCATCAGCTAATGACAGACTTGATGCCATCATTTTGCAGTTTGGAGGTCTGAGTTCTATTTCTACCTTAGATTTCAAGTGTAATTGGCAAATCAGTTTCTTCATATCTTTGACTTCCATCCACCATTGTGTTACTTGGCCTTGCTCTGAACTGCAGGTTTTGACTCTTACTGTGGTTTCTTTATAGTGCTTTGTACTGTCTCTGATTTCAGCCAGCTCTGTATATTACCTTATCAATAATGATAGCTTTGTGAAATATGTTACTTCCTTCTAAGGGACTTTTGAAATGTTTTAATTGTCTTTTGTTAGTTTGTTTTGTTTCTAAACTGAGGTTACAGTAGGGTAGTAATAACTTTTTCTTGCCTTTGATTGGTTTATTGCTTTGAGAGAAAAGGGCTTAGACTATGGTGATGGGATGATGATACACCATGTGCAATCAATACTTACCTAATGATCCCTTTTGCAGCATGTTAGCAAGAACAAACACAGAAAACTCAAGAAAAATATTCTCCCTGATAGAAGAACATTTGTATTGATGGTAATGAAATGTTTAGTATAAAAAGCCTTATAAAAAGCCTTTCTTTTTGGGAGGTCTGTTTTTGAAAATATCTGAAACAATGAGAAATACTTAAAGAATTACTGTGTAAGGAGGAAAGGAAAGAACTGTGAGTAGGAAGCACAGCTGGATTTTGTCTGGTCTATTAGTCTACAGATGGATTTTGTGTCCAAATCCATCAGATTTACTTTTGCATTGAAATTCAGCAAATCATTAGCAACCTTCCTCTTCAATCTACTCTTTGTTGATTGAAAAGTCAAATCCTGGTCGAAATAATGATATTTTAATTCTACTTCCTGTACCTTTCTGTGTTTTCTGATGAAGGGGATTGCTAGAAAGGGGCAAACCAGTCCCCAGTGTGAATTATAGCAAACAAAAGGCTGAGCTAACTCAGCCTAACTTGTAACAGGCTCCTAGGAGTCATTATGCTGGTGAGGCTTGACAGAAAACAGTTTAGGCTTGGTTCTCATTATGACTCCTTTCAGTTTGAAGATGTGGGAACTAGGGTGATGCTAGGCTGCTTATACTGAGTCTCTGGTGAGCTGTGTGTGCTACTTTCCATCTTCTGGGCCCATATTTAGTTTCCACAAGTGTTAGGCAGCTGGAGAAGAACCTATTTTCTGCAAAAACATGGTGACTTTTTGCATGTTATCTGTACTCTGGAAATGGAGTGTTCATCTGTAAAATGAGGAGCCAGTACTAGAAGCAGACTTGTCCATGTATAGGTGCAGGGTTAATGTATGCAAGGCCTTTTTCCTTTCAGCTTTTAGCTACACATGTGCAGCTATGGTTTAGTCCTGCAAAGAACACTNTTGATACCGAATGTTGTGGTGTTAAAATTTGCATAGCCAGAAATATCTTAATTTAAACATAAAATTATCTGAAATACAATGGATTCTACTTGATGCACACTTGCTTTAGAGATAGAGAAATATATGTATGTATCTGGTACCTTCTGCTGTGAACACAATGTCATAAGGCATTTCCCAGGGAGACAGTGGAATCACCATCTCCAAAAATGTTCAAGAAAGGTCTGGACATGGCACTTAGGTAGAATGCTGAACTCAGTCTTAAAGGTCTCTTCTACTTGGAAGAATTCTGTGATTATGAATGTTTCATGCGGTCTAGTGAACCTTTTGGATAAGCAATGGCTTTCAGGTCTCTGAGTTCTTAGAGCCCTGTAATAAGTCGTAGATTTGTGGTTTGTAATAGTGGTAATTACATGTTCCGTTTCACTATTTGCCTTTGCAGACTTCTCAGTTCCCTAGCAGTGCTGGGATTTCAGTTTGTCATCCCACAGCCTTCAATTGAACACAGAAAGGTAAGCATTAGATATATTCAGATTTTGTATACTTAAAGGTAAGTGTAGAAAACTTTAGATTTAGATTTCATAAAGCAATGAATCTAAATCAAGTTTTGAGACTAATGTGTTTTTTTGTTCTGTTTGATTTTGTTTGGATTTTTAAAAATATAAATAAATCGTGTGGGATGCTGTAGGTCACAAGTAGGTCCATGTTAGCTTACTTAAGTGTTGGAGCCTTTTAATCATGTAAGACAGAAGGGAAAAAGAGTTCATGTCAGTGAAAGCAGCACTCAAGCATGGAGTCATTAGCAGAACTATG
>VWYK01102987.1:0-14294 GCA_013399775.1 Semnornis frantzii
TTTTTTTTAATAGTTAACCTTTTTGCTTGATGGTGAACAAAGATAGATGCTCTAAGTAGATTTGAGGTTGAAAAAAAAGAAGAAATAAAAATAAGACTTTTGTAGCTCTGACCTGCATTAATACTTTTTTCTTAAAGACTGAGTGTTTTACAACACAAATAAGCATAATAAAATAATATGGTTCAGTAAAAGGAACTTAGTGGGATTTTTTTTTCCTGGTACAGTCATTGCTCCTTAAAAATGAAGCTTTTGTGGAGTTTCTTTGTCTTACACCACATAATGTAGACATTCACTCGCAGTGTCTACAAAGACTTTGATTAAAGGCATAGAGATAATGAACACATACTTTTGAAACATGAATTGAAACAGATCTTAGGGGAGATCTCATAACCAAAAAAATAGGTAAACTACATAAGAGTAGTAATCAGGAACAGATAATTAACCTACATGACTAATCAGAAAACACAAGAAAATAGTTAAAGGAAACAAGAAAGTAAGCTGTTAGTAAACTTTAAAAGCTTTTGTGTTCCCTTCTCCAGCCCTTTTTCTAGACATCTCTGTGCTTGATACTTATGAAAAGAACGAAGCAAGGCAGTGTTAGTTATTCATCCATATTTCACATCCATGTGTAATTAATTTCATGATTCCCTTTAGTGACAGCAAATTGCACTATCACTTAGTGGTAACTGTCAGTTTTGTTTTGAAAACTGTTTTATTTACAGGTTAGTGTAAAACCAGGTTGTTTGCTGCTTATGTTCCTACAGTACATCTGAAAGTTAATTATAAGAAGAAAACAAAGCTAGTGAAACAATAACTCAGTGCTGTTGAACAAGGCTGGGCCATCTGAGAAAAGCTGTTTTCCATCAAAATATGATCCATTAACATAATAGGAACCACAAAGACAAGGCACCATCTGTCACCACTGATAAACCATGTTAGGATTTATATCAGAAGATAATTTAAGAATGATAAGGACAAACTACAGTGAGTTCCTCAGCTGGGTTTAGACAAGTTGTGAGATTTCCGCAATTCTGCATATTCACCCAATAGTAACTTTTAACATAAACACAGCAATACCGGATGTCAGTTTCCTCCAATATCCCACCCACAAAATTAATTTCTCTATGTCCAGATTATAATCACAGAATCATAGAATGTCAGGGGCTGGAAGGGACCTCAAGAGATCACCTGGTCCAGACTCCCTGCCAGTGCAGGATCAGCTAGAGCAGATCACACTGGAACACATCCAGACAGTTCTTAAATATCTCCATAGAGGGAGACTCCACAACCTCCCTGGGCAGCTGGTTCCAGTTCTCTGTCACCCCCCACAATGAAAAAATTCTTCCTCAGGTTCACATGGAACCTCCTATGTCTCAGTTTCCACCCATTGCTCCTTATTCTGTCACTGGGCATCACTAAGAAGAGGTTGGCTCCATCGTACTGGCACTCACCTCTTACATATTTATAAACATTAATCAGGTCACCTCTTAGTCTCCTCCTCTCCAAGCTAAAAAGCCCCAGTTCTCTCAGGCTCTCTTCATAAAGGAGATGTTCAACTTCCTTAATCAGTTTTGAGGCTCTGTCTTGGACTCTCTCAAGCAGCTCCCTGTCCTTCTTGAGCTGAAGGACCCAGAATTGGACTCAATACTCCAAATGAAACCTCAGTAGGGCAGAGTAGAGGGGAAGGAGAACCTCCCTTGACCTACTAACCACGCTTCTTCTAATACACCCCAGAATGGCATTGGTCTTCCTTGCCACAAGAGCACACTGCTGGCTCATGACCACCATGAGCCATGACTCCCAAGTCCTTCTCCCCTTCACTGCTCTCCAGTAGGTCAGTCCCCAACCTATGCTGATACATGGGATTGTTCTTTCCCAGGTGCATGACTCTACACTTGCCCCTGTTGAACTTCATTAAATTTCTTCCTGCCCAACTCTCCAGCCTGTCCAAGTCTCACTGAATGGCAGCACAACTCCCCAGTGTGGCAGCCACTCCACCCAGTTTGGTGTCAGCAAACTCGCTGACAGTGCACTCCATGCCCTCATCCAGGTCATTAATGAGTACATTGAATAATACTGGTCCCAGTACTGACCCCTGAGGGACTCCACTAGATACAGGCCTCCAGCTAGACTGTCCCACTGACCACAACTCTGATTTCTTTCCTTTAACCAGTTCCCAATTCACCTCACTACTCTATCACCCAGACCACACCTCCTCAGTTTAACTATGAGGATGCTGTGGGAGACATGTCAAGGGTTGAGTTATCTGCTCATTCTCACTTCCTACTTATTTAATTACAATTAAAATAACATGTGTGCATATAAATGCATCCATACTTACTTGTGAAGACATAGTTTAGAAGTTTGTTCACCAAAATCGGATATGATCACGTTACATGACATAGAACACAACTTTCTACATTACACTATATCCAAAACCTATATTTAGCACTACTTCTGAAACAAAATCAGGTCCACAAAGAGATGTTTTGAGAGATGAAAATTTGAAAGGAAATTTACTGGCCTACTCTTATACTTCTATCTTGGGTCAGGCTTCAAAACCAGAAAAAGTGTGGAGTGCATCTCCTTTTTAGGTGTCTCCTACCTCAAGACTGATGACAAGAAAGAGGCCAAAAAAAGCTACTGCCAGCACCGCTTTGGCATGATACTTGCATAAAATGTTTGCACTGTCTTCCTTGCAAGATTCATGTGCCAGGAAAGGGCAAAGGCAGTTAATTTTCTAACCTCCTTCATGACTACAGTTCAAGAGACTCAGCAATCTGGGTCAATCACTATACATACTTGGATTTCTACAAATGCTTGCTGACTTTTATGTTGTTAAGGGCTTAATACACTATAATTGTGCTAATTACATGACATGAACCATTTAACTTTCTTCTTATCAGTCACATAAAATGGCATATTCTTCACAGACAAATGATTTCTCCCTTCTGACTAAACGGGGAGTTAATTCATATGTATTATTTGTTGGTTTGCTTCTATCATGAGACATGAGGTTTATTTAAAAATAAATCATTTTGGCCTTCTTTTTAAATATTTCTGGAACAGAGAAGGGGAGGAGGGCAGGGAACAACATTTGACAGCTCAGAACCTTTTGCAAAATTAATTTATGACATGAAGATTCTCCTACACCAAAATCCATCTCTTACATGAGTGTATTGCCTATCTCTTTTGAGAGCAACATGGCCCAAACGTTTCCTAGCTTTTTTTCATTCTAACATGCAAGCACATGGTTTAGTAATAGGATTATATTTATATCAATCCTATTACACGATTGGATTACAGTTCCAGATCCCAGGGATGCTTTTCAGACCTAACAGGGATTTTACATCCTACACCTTTAAGGACTAGATTTTTCTGTCTGTGAGCATCTTAACTTTCAAATATTTGTAGATACAAGTACATTGTAAAGTAGCAGAGATGATTATAGTTTGTGCATATGCTTACTGCACTAATTTTCTGAGTTCTGCTAATAAAATTTACTTTTTTTGTGTTGTTGTTTTTTTATTGTTGCTCTGTTCTTAGTAGCCTAATTCAGGAAAGTAAAAGCTATCTTTGGCAGGCTATGTTTCAACAAGAACGGAGAGGACACTCCAGTGGCAAAGTATCTTTTCCAACAGTTTTCTATTCTGACAAATGGCAATTTGCCATTTCTTCCTATACTTCACTCCCCATCTTGCATATTCAGACTTCATATTGTTGCCACCTAAGGAGTTATCTTTTATCATATTAGAATATATTCTGAGTCCTTAAAAAACATCAACATACTTATCTGAGCCATAAAAGATTTTGTTCATGAAGTGTGGGATAGTAAGACAGCCTTCACTATTTTAGACTATATACTTGAATAGAAAACAGCATTAGCGCTTATGAAATTTTAAAACCTCAGTGCTATCAGGATTGTGTTGTCAAGATACAGCAAGCATAAAATGTCTTATTGCTGTTTAGTGTGCCCCATCTGGAAGGCACCACTTTGCTACAAGCATCCTATTAATCTTGCTGGAGACCTAATTTTTACAGTGCTGCAGTACCATTCAGTCATGTGTTTTTCTTGCATTGACATGGCTTATGGAAACAACTCAGCATGATTACCTGGACAACTGTTCTTTTACCAATTGCTACTTTAGTTTTATTTTTTTTAGTTAAAAGAATATACCTCAGTGGAAACAACAGAAAAGGATGATAGCTGGTTGTAAATCTCAGTGTTAGCTCATTCCAAGTCAGTGTGAAAATGCCTTTGAGTTGAGGGTGATGAAAACTCTCAGTACATTTCATTAAAAGGCTAACAATTGATTACCAGCACTCAAATCTTCTCTCCATGCCTCAGAGAGAAAGGTGGTACAAATTATTTTAACTCCAAGTCAAGCTTTCTAAGGTGATGTTATGGGAGGGAAAGTAGAGAAAGAAAATCTGAAGTGTGCAGATGGTCAGCTGGGCAATGAGTTTATCATCATGAATGTTGGTATAGCTAACAATGCATATATATAAATAGAATGAATTTCAAGGCTTATTGCAGGAAACAGATACTCTGCTGCTGTGGTACTCAAGATCCCTTCCTATCGGTTTTCTTCAGGCTAAAACTTAGCTACTGAAAATGAACTAACATACTGTGACAGACCTAGTCTCAGCAAAGGGTTATAAAGTACAATCTTCTCTCTCAAAACAACAAAACTCCCTTAATAGTCAATAATCGCATATTCAATTGCACATTGCAAGCATTTCAATCTATTATAACGATTAAAATCCTCAATGTCTCAGAGATACAGAATCACAGAATGTTAGGGGTTGGAAGTCATCTTGCAAGATTGTTGAGTCCAGCCCTGCTGCCAAAGCAAGATCACCTAAAGCAGGTCACACAAGAAGGTATCCAAGAGAGTTTCGAAAGTCTCCAGTGAGGGAGACTCCACAACCTCTATTATGCAATTTAAAATGCCTATGGGCTAGTTTCTGTCTTTGAACAGCTGATCATCTCACAAAGTTTATGCTTGAAATAATGATGTGTTTAGTCCTTGCTTATGAGTTTCATGAGATTCTGTACCTACATCACAGAAAATTAGAAGAAAAAAAAAAAGTGTCTTTTACCTGAAATATTTAATCACATAAACTTCAGAATCCAGAATCATCTTCTAAATTCATAAACATTTGTTTTAAAATAATTACACTGCCGACTGTATGTGGACAAAATTTGCAGTCACTGAAAAATTTCCCCATCTGATACTTGCAACATTTTGGTTACAAAACAAAAAGTTGGTGAGGTGAGAAATCCAAATGCTTGCACAGCACTCTCCACTTAATGTCTGCTTCCCATAGTTTCTAACTGAGACTTGGATACATGATGTACACTACAAGCCAGTTACTTTAACTTGAGACGTCAACAGCATTGAATCAGATCAACATATTTCTTTGGGGGGAAACTGCTGACAGTTCAAAGGAGTAAGCAGCCATGACGACATTAAATGGGATCCTGCTCAGTGTAACACATTCCTCATATCAGCACTTACTAGAATCATAGAATGATAAGGTTGGAAGGGACCTCAAAGATCATCTAGTTCCAACCCTCTGCCATAGGCAGGGACACCTCACACTAGAACAGGTCACTCAAGACCTCATCCAAATTGGCCTTGAACACCTCCAGGGAGGGAGCATCCACAATCTCCCTGGGCAACCCGTTCCAGTGTCTCACCACCCTCACTGGAAAGAACTTCTTCCTAACATCCAGTTTCAATCTCTCCTCTTCCAGTTTAAACCTATTGCCCCTTGTCCTGTCATTGCAAGACCTTGTAAATAGTCCCTCCCCAGCCTTCCTGTAGGCCCCCTTCAGATACTGGAATTAATCAAGTGTCATAAGAAGCTACCTGCAACAGAACTCTGCAACCATGATTAACTAGCCAGTAAGTTTTAAAGAGAACCAAGTCACCTTTTCACAGGCCTAGAGTCTCTAGATTTAAAACTGCAAGTACAAATGTATGATTGCAGCATGCCAGCTGCTCAGCTGATTGTGTCTGTCTTGAATGGCAGAGGTGCATGCCAGGCAAATTAAATGTTCTCTCACTTCACACGTTCTTCACTTCACAGTATTGTAGAGAAGCAGCACTACACATAGCTTTGAATTGTCTCTGAAGATGAACAATGATAATGCCTGAGCTTCTGTAAAGCATAAACTCTCTCGTGAGAGGACAGAGACAAAACTTGGTAACTAGTGACAAATATCTGTAATACAGAACAGGTCTTAAGCTAAATTACGTATCAGAAAATAAATTAAATAAAAAACACATATCTTAGACTGACATAAATGATGGCTCTGCCTCATTAAAGTTTGAACAAAACCTTAAAAAACATCTGGTCTTAACATATTGCTGAATAGACAAAAAGAACTACTTATGTCCTTTACAGAGTAAGCAACAGAAGAAAAAAGAAGTCATTTCACATCCAGTTAAAAATTAGCCATTCTAATTCACATATCTAGCACCACCAGGAAAAAACCCAACCAAATTAAAAAAAACCATGAACAAAACAACCCCCCTTAACCACCACCCCACCAAATCAATCAAACAAAAACCCAAATCAAACAAAAAAAAACCCCACCACCATAAAACCACCAAAAGTATTGCTACAAAATGACACTGTTCCCCCCCGCCCATGGAATTTTATTAATCACTGTTATACACAATTATCACAGTAAACATTGACTATTACTAAAATATCCAAGAATGGTCAGATTTTTATTAAAAGAATCCATTAGAATTTCAAACAACACTTTGTTTAAAAAGTTAGTGTAGTTTAAAGTCTGATAACGTTCCTTAAGTCATCAGAGAAAAATAGTACTACATATTACCAATCCTAGAAAGTTTAAATAAATGAGAAGAGCAAACAAGGAAATATGAAATGAAGACTGGAAGGGGTTCTAAGAGAAAAGAAAAAACAGCTTAAAGTAGAAGGGTTCGCTTGGGAGACTTTGATTTCTAGCTTGATTAGACCTTCACTGTTTAAGATGGCAGGTCTCACCAGTGAGGAGACATACCTCCTGGGACTCCTTCAATTCCAGTGTAGAGTAGGAATACTGAGAGCATATGACTTGTTCCTAAGGCAGGATAACTTTTGGCACCTTCAGTAGCCACTGCCTAATTCCTGACACAGCAGTGTAACAACTCTTTATGTAGTACTTGAAATGTACATGAGTCACACTCAAAGCCATAGCTCATACGCCACTGGTCCTTCCAAATTAGGAAATTTGGAATCAATCAACCATCAAATGCATCCTGGTCTAGCAGTAGTAGTAGTAGTAGTATTAAAACGGCTTACGGAACTGTGGACACTGGACTGCTAATTTTGGTACACCTATTTACTGCTGTGGAATACTCTCCAAAGTGACTCTTTTTCCCCTTCTTCAAATAGGACATAATACTACTTTGCCCCCTATCTTTTAGGTTCTGTTATCCCATTCCATTAATCTACGTAACACATAATTTCTTAAAGATTATAATATGCACACACCAACATTTGGCCAAGCTTACAGACCTAGAACGTAGTCAAGGTTCTCAGGACAAGTTTCTTAGCAGTTAGTATGAGGTTCAATCTCAAAATCCTAGACATAACAAAACCAGGTAGGAGTAAAGACCAATACAAAAGAGCTTATGTACTACAACATTATGATAACATAATAAGTAAATACAGATATGAGTAGCCACTGGTAGCAAAAATGGATATAGTAGCAGGAATATATGCATAAAATAATAATAATATTAAGTTCCTTTTCTACTAAGCATGGGGGGAGTAATATATATGGCTGCAGCAGCCTTAGGAATGAAACTCTCTATTTTGAATGCTCTCATTCCTTTAACAAGCCCCTGAATGAATGACACAATCCTGATTGTGTTAAAGGCAAACACTTAATGGCTTTGAACACATTTTAAAATGAGTAACTGAATTTTGTTTTGTGGCAAGTATGTCAACCTACATATGTTAAGAGCTGTCGAAGACACCCAATAGGCAGCACCAGCCAATCTCTATGAGCACTATTTAAACCAAAGATTATAATACAATTTTTGCATATTCTTGATAAGAGCTATTTCCAAACTGCCATACATCAGTTATAACTCACATTGATGTTACACACAGTAATACACTTGCTATCACTTATTACAGCAGCTTCATTTGAAGCACAGAACATATGGTAAAAAATTACTTAGTAAGACTTGTAGCAATCTGTTTATTTTCTATGTACCAGTATGGAAATAAGTGACAGCAACAAGAACAGAAATCAATTATAAATTATCCCCTTATGTTTTCAAAATAATTTTTTCATGTCTTACCAAAAGGTGGACACGTAAGAACCAAATACATGCCTTAAAAAAAATTTTTAAAAAAAATATATATATATTGAAGAGGGAGAGGTATAAATATAGCATATACATTAAATACACTGCCTCACTGTTATAGAATTTGCTATCAGCTTGGTTATGAAAACCTAGAGCTGCTGCGGTATAGGTAGGGAAGTACCTCTTGCAGAAGTGTTTGAGTAAAGCTGGCTTGCACACTGCAAACCCCACTCTCATATTCCCTGCCCTACCAGAGCAGTGGAATATGTGAGAAGCAAAACACTTTGCAAGGCAGGGGTTGTATCGATGACCTCAGAGAGCCTGACACTGGCAGCAATATGTTTGGTAGCAAAACTACTGGCAGAATCTCTGCATGTCAAATAGCTGTCGAGGTGTCAACATGCAACTGGCATCAACCCACAGCCAGTGCTACAAAGAGTTTGCTGTTGGTCGGGCAGTACATATGCTGTCCCAACTACATTAGCGTCATTTGACAGCAAATGTGGTAGGTCAGCATTTGCTAGATTAAAGCCAGCAATATAAAGGCATGAACTTTATATTTTATCTCATAGATAACAATCTAATCTTTATACCTCTTTCAGCACTAGCCCAGGGAATCCATCTATGCAGTTGTCACACTGAATTTAGAAAGTAGTGAACTATTCAGATGCATCTTGATGTGCTATCCTAATTATTGCTTCACACTCCTGAGTCTTTACTATCATCCTATTTCTCAATATTGATGTGGACATAGGTTTTATATTTCTCGGAGTCCAAAAGTGCTTTCACAAACTAGAAGTACACAAAAACACTCTGAGAGAGAAGAAAAATGGCACAGCAAAACCCCTTAATAATCTTATTCAGATACCATTTGTGCATGTAACAAAAATATTCATTCTGACAGCTGGCCTCTACTTCAGAAGATGGAGTCACACTCACAGTGTGCAACTGCAAAGCTAGCAGCTACCCCTAGGCAATACATGACTCTGTAAGTAACCTCACTGACCTTGGTGGCAGTTGGTATCCCACTGATTGCTCAAGGCATTTGAAAAAAAACAAAACCATTAAGCTTTGGAGCCAGTAACAACTCTGAATTTCCTTTTGTTGTGGGAATACAACCAATTCAGAAGTAGTTTTTAGGTCACGTGGAAGCACACCAGGATTCTCTCTTTCCTTATCATCCACTCAAAAATCCATTTCCCACTCTAGAGACCACTCAGCATCTGGTTACCAGCAGTGTGTGCTTAGGGGCAGGACAGGAGCAGTCAGGGCAGGGCGAAGCTGCAGTGGCAGAGCCACTTGGGAGTGGTTTTCACAGAGACTTAGCACAGGCTCTAGCAAGTGTGCCACTTCCCCATCCAAGCAACAAAGGCAGTTAATGTTATTCCTTATCAATAATAAAAATAGTGATGCAATAATACATGCAAACTAAATATTAACCATTCTGAACATAGTGTCACCTATTCTGACCCTGTCTGAAAAGAAAAACAAATCCATATACCTAAGTCTCACTTTTCCATCCTATGTGCTCTCAAGGTGGCTGGAAGAAAAAACCAAAACAAACAAACAAAACAAAACCCCAAACAAAAAACAAACCAGTGGTCCCCAGGATTTTCATGCCCTGAGTTAAGGTTAGTTGAAGTCAGTATTGACTGAGCTCTCAAATACAGTTATGAGGTGTAGCTGCATTTTCCAGAGGAATAGAGCAACCAGAAGTTAGCTACCATTTGGTTTATTTCTCTTATGTAAGCAATACTTCCTTGCAACCTCTCTCCTTTGGGAAGAAATAAGTCCAGTGAAAATGAATGCTGGTGAACTTGGAACCCTAGGTCAAGACCCATGTTCAGACTGGCGAGTGTCACATGGATACTACACATGCATGCATGTGCACATCTCACATTTTTATCAAAGGGAATTCTTTGCTGAGAAACAACCCTGTCTGTCAATTTGTTATGTAATGACAGCTCAGAACTGACCTTTAATATGCATTCAGTAATAGTACCACAATAACAGCAGGCTGAAAATGTGGCTCCTTACAGAGGAGAAAATAGCATCAATAACAGGACACTTGTTTTCCATCAGTGTTATGACAGCTGAGGTGAAGGGGACAAACCCTGCATCTTAGTTATTCCAAGTTGTCCATCAAGCAAATGCAGCACTTTTGAACAATAAGGTTTATCACAGAACTACAGAAACATTGTTTGGAAGAGATCACCAGTAGTCATCAAATCTAATCTCTTATTCAACGTGGAGCCATCAATGTTAGATCAAGACAGCTGTGGCTCTGGCTAGCTGAGGTTTGAACACCTTGAGGGGGGAGAGTCCAGAGCGCCACCAGACAGCTTGTTCCAGGATTGAATTGCAAAGCCAGCGAGGAAACTCATCTGTATGTGCGTGCCTACCAGGAAAGAGACAGAATGGCACCACGCTAGAATCAAACAAGAATTTTGAAGACAAAACCCCTGGCATCTTATTCTTTGCCTTCAGAGATACTGATTTTCTTCAATTTGATATAATACTGCTATTACATAACCATTTACAGTTGGTGAATTATAAAGGCTGAGTAAAAAAAAAATCTTTCACTTGACTTAGGGAATACTTCTACAGACTGGAAGTGTTTGTTACTATTGAGATACTAATAAAATATCACTGAAACTGGTTTAATTTCCAGTTGGTATGAACACACAGTTCCATAGTTTAACTTTCCCTACAAATACATTGAGTCTAAAGATTAATTTTGATTATACAGATCTCAAATATACATTTTAGTAAGTAAGGTGAAAATGGATTTGCATCTTGACACAATCCAAGGAAAATCAGTTCTTCATAGATCATGTTTTTAGACACAGGACAGTAAAAAGTTTGTGAGCTTAATCTGTGAAATCATGCACACTTGAATATGTACCTCACATAGTAAAATAATCCTGCAAAACAGGTATGCTGGTATGAAACCACTCATCTGCTGTTCTTAACACTTAGTTGAGAAAGGGAGACGAATTATATCATTAACTACTCCACATACAGTGCTTCAAGGAAGGTACATATTGACTCCTGAGAAAGAGAGCAGCAGAATAAAGAAATAAAGCACTACATGAAATTCTCTGAATTGATCTTCGTTCATATTAATTTCATCTCTGTATGACTCCATTCAGTAGGGTATCAGCACACCATTTTCATATCATTCCCTGAAAGCTACAGAATTATTAATCTCTAAATCATCCACAAACAGCACAGGAATCTCACAGTCTGTGAGGAATTATGTTCCTATCTTTCAAAACCTAGACCTGTAGATCTCTACAGATACCTCCAATCAAAACTGAACTCTACAAAGATCTGACCAATCATCCATATTGCGCTCTCATCAACTCTAAGAGAAAAACGCTATTGAGATACTTATATATATACACACGCATACACATATTTACATATATAAAAATAAAAATATATATACACACACACATACAATTACACTATTCAGGTCTCCTTTATATTACATACATATAAATCCCAGCACATCTGTGGTGGGTTTTTTTGTTATTCCACTATAAGAAACCATGAGACTATAACAAAATAAATCTCAGATTTTATCAAGTGACTACAATCCTATCACGACTACAGAAAACAATATGCAAAGATAATCAGTTCTCATAGATCAAACTCACTTGCATGAATTCTTTAAGACATTGTGTATCGAGCAGCTATCAGATGCTCATCAATTCTACCAGAAGGCTAATCTCTACACAACTGCCCTGTTTAACCACTAACTAGCAGGAGAAAGACTCAGTTGCCCCCAACCTTGCTACTCTATATTCCAGTCATTTGTCATACCAGAAGTTCAGGTCCAACTTTACATATTAGTATTTTTAACTAATGCCTATGGCAGCTACATAGTAGATATCCTTTTTTCTTGCAACAATATGTTTCCTAAGAGTATGACCTGCTGATTCCTCTGTTTTCAAAAACTTGCCATTAAGACTATTAAAAATGCTTGTCATTACCACCAGCCTCAAGTCCATTTCAAGGGGGTGGTTTAATAATGGCTCTGACATCAATATTACGTTTATCCTCAGAGAAATCCAAGGGCACTGCTACCTTAATTCCACCAGCCTACGCTCTAGCCATCTTCCAAACACAGGCAGCATCTTCTGGTTCCAGACCTTAATAAATGAAATAGGAACACCTGAGAGTTTTTTATGCACATGGGTTGTAAAGAATGCTTACTGCTGTCCTACTCATTTCCCAAATAATTTTCACTAAGAAACACTTCCTTCCACAACTACAAGAAATCTCAGCACACACCACAAATATCCTAAACTCTTTGAGTTTCCCACCTGGAGCAAGCCTGCAGTCAGTTCTCATGCTCCTTGGCTACTGCTCAAAAAAGAATCTCCTCCTCAATCCTGTTAGCAATCTACTGCCAACAGTACCTTTAGTGTTTTCAAGGTAATCTGAACAAAAGAAATCTGTCATGCGCACTGACTGACATTTAGCTCTCACCTCATTGGCCAAAAACATATTTGATGTAGAACAGATAAAATAAAGCACATGAAGTGAAAGATGAATTGTATGCCAAAATGTTGAAAGAGACAGGGATTTTTTTTCTTCCTTCCAAGATATCTGCAAGAGAAACCTAGCATAAGCTGAATTCTAACCTCCTAGGCTAGAATATTGAAATAAACTGGTTGTGTGCTAGAGGTCTGGAAGGAATAATTGGCAAAGACACCTCTGCTCCAGAGATCGCTTTGTAGATTAATTTGCACTTAGCAGTAACCTAATCAATGAGGTGTGCCTGTTGGTAACACTAACCAAGGAAAAGCATAAAGTATAAGACATCATTTTCAGAATAGCATTGTGCATTTCAGGGTTGTGGTGTTTGCTCTGACGCGAAAGATCTTTACTGAGAAGTATAGACACATGTTTCAATACATCTTGACAACACCTTTTGACTCTGTTTTCCTAAGAATTTGTTGTCAATTTTGTAGTTAAAAAAACCAACCAACCAAAAAAAAAACCCAACCAACAAATCCCGCCCAACTTTTCTTTTACGTAGCAAGAAACAGCAAAGCATTGCCCCCACATAATACAAGTTATTTGGTGTAACACAACAAACACAGTACCCTCCTCCATAAAGAATGGCAAATCCAATCCATACCCAGTACTGACTGTGTAGCACGAACAAGCTGCCAAATCTGTTTGGGGATTCACAAGAGCAGAGTCCACTAATCTGCAATGAATCAGTTGAGAACTAGTGATACTAGGAATGACGTTATCAGTGGGTAGTTCTCCTTAGTAAGTATAAGAAAGTTTCTCTTTCAAACAGCAAGAATTAGTTGGGGACACAATTTACAAGTCCAGGAAAACCACTACGTGTTATAAACCCTTAAAATGAAAGCTAATGTCTGTCTTACATCTACCTTGAAAGAAATGAAGGGAACCTAACCTAAGAGTTTATAATGCCCTTTAAGACCTACTAATCTGGTACTTATACTACAGTATTAATAGCTACCAGATCCCTATTCATGAACAGGCATGACTCATTTTACTTCATGCACTCCCCCTTTGTTTTTGTCTCTTCCCACAAGCATCTTCTTTATTTCTAAGAGTAAGTGTAAAGGGGTGAGAGAAAAGCCTGGGAAACTTAAGAGCTAAAATACTAGTTATGTAACAGAAACTGCAAACAAAAGGTGGAAAAATCCCAGGATAAAACTGCAAGTTGTGCCTAGGTTATTCCACAATACCATTGTAAAGACCTGAGGACTGTAAAACTGTAATATATTATTATTTGCAGTATTGTTAAAAGCTGTTTCAAATGTATGTGATCTACTGAATCAGTTAAAGCTCAGCTCTGCAAAACACTTAAGCAATGTAATTAACATTGAAGGTATGGTCAAATTGCACAGATTTTAAAGCAGTTTAGACTCACAATAAGCACTTGCAGAATTGGAAGTGTTGGAC
>VWYK01102991.1:165-19748 GCA_013399775.1 Semnornis frantzii
CCCCCTTTTTTTTTCCAATTTGACTTTCATTTTTAGAAGTGAACCTTTTGTAACTATTTAATTACTCCATTCTTAAAATATTGCAGAACACCTACAGGGAGGACTAATAATGATTTTAACACATCCTCATTATTACAGACAACTCTGACAATGGTTTTCCTAAAGCCTGTCACAAGACTTTTCTCTACAAAGTGCCTTCTAATAATAGGATTAAAAATTGTAATAAATTTACTTTCTCTAATACTTTCCCACATATACACAAGAAGCTCCTATGAATCAGGAATTATATCATATAAAGTGCTAACAATTATCTTGCAGCTGTTTGAAAGATAAGATATATTGATTCCTTTAGAGACAGTTTTTACTGGGTTGTGGTTGGTTTGTTTTTTAGAAAATATTTCTAAAAACCCTAATATTGCAGAACATAAATAATATAACATACAGCATTACTGGTAAAATCTTGGAAGAATTAATAGAAATTAATCCAACAATTTTAGGCAAAGCTATTTCATGTTTAAAAACTGCTTGGCAACCAAAGCTTCTGGGGTAATAAACTCTTCATTCCTCCAAATTTCTTGCTAGCTGCTTCCATGAATCTTTGTAATACTAAACTTTAAACTAAAATGCTGTTTCACAGAATCACAGAATTAACCATTAATTCAACATTCTTAAATCAAGGGGCCCAGCCAGAACTGGACACATTACTCAAGATGTGGCCTAACCAACACTGAGTATAAGGGCAGAATGACTGCCCTGGACCTGTTGGCCACACTATTTCTGATACAGGCTGGGATGCTGTTGGCCTTCTTGGCCACCTGGACACACTGCTGGCTCATGTTCAGTTGCCTGTCAACCAGTACCCCCAGGTTCCTCTTTGCCCAGCTCCTCTCCAGCCACTCTGTCCTCAGCCTGTAGTGCTGCACTGGGTTGCTGTGGCCAAAGTGCAAAACCCAGCACTTGGACTTGTTAAAACGCATGGCATTGGACTGTGCCCATCTATCCAGCCTGTCCAGGTCCCTCTGAAGAGCCCTCCTGCCCTTGAACAGATCCACAGACGCTCCCACTTTGGTATCATCTGCAAACTTATTGATGGTGGACTCAATCCCCTCATCCAGATCATCAGTGAAAGTATTAAACAGGACTAGGCCCAGCACTGATCCCTGGGACACACCACTAGTGACTGGCTGCCACCTGGATGTGGCTCCATTCACCACCACTCTCTGGGCCCAGCCATCCAGCCAGTTCGTAACCCAGCACGGCAGTTTGGCATTAAATGACATTTACTACAATCACTGAGATCAGGAGTGGTCTGCAAGTCTCAGGACCACTGCTACCTATTGACCATATTCACTGTATAGGACAAAGTGCTCTTATATTCAAATTTATCCAAATTGGTTCTCCATCTCAGCCTGCAAGAGAATGTGTTTGGGACAGAAAATCCTCCCCAAATGCCATCTGACTACATCATATACTTGGCAGGAAGTTCCTAAGAAACTAGATTTATTTTGGGCTCAGCACGCCAATGCAATTGCATAGCTTTTGACTTGAAAAAGACTTAAGCCCTGCCAGTTCAGAACACAGACAAAAGCATGTATGTCTGCTTAGAGGAGACCACAAGGTTTCACTCCCTTTGATTCAAAAGGAACTACTTTTCTAATAAGGACTTCTTAATATTCAGCAAAAGGCCCAGTCACTATTTGGTCTCTTACCATACAGTCCCCTTATCGAATTGCCATTTCCTCCCCAAAATCTGTTGAGTGTAGACACACTCAGTCCACTCCGTTGAGGAAGTGTCAGAACTGATATACAGGCACTGTACTAATGCAGCAGAGACATCGACTTAGGCTGGTTAGGTCACACTTGCCCTCATGCAGCCTGAATACAGCACACTTACTACACATATGTCATGCAGATTGTTTGAACACGTTTCTGAGTGAGACACTCCAGAGATTAGGTAGCAACACATGGACACAGACTTCATTTGGAATTGTGACAAACAGCTAGGAAAATTTCAGTAACAGCATATTCAGGGCAGCAGAGTATCAAAAAAGGATGGAAGTGTTCAAAACTAGGAAAAACAATTTCTTTTCAGCTCCACTCTTCCATCAAGACTTATATAAGCTAGGGAATATAAGAATGAAGGAAAGCACTTGTAATGCTTAAAAGGGTATCAGAGCTGACTTCCATCACCTGTATATTCTAGTAAGTCATGTGCACTGAATAATAATCAGACATTCATTCCCTGGAACAGAACTGGAAAACCACTTCTGGCAAAACTCAAGTTTGGATGCACTCCAAAGCATATGGAGAGTAGTAGATCAAAATGTAACATAACGTGCCAGGTTTTTGGAAAACACACTTGTTATTTAAAACATTTTTATGGTGGAAGAGTATGAAAGTGTTTCTTTGTTTAAGAGTACACAGAGCTTAATTCTGCAAAAGTATTCCACACAATTATACTGTGCCGATCTCGACATCTGAGTTGCACACTCGATTTCTTTTGCATACTAGCAATAGGAAAGAATAGATAAAAAAATAAAAAAAAAAGGCTGACCATATTAGAAATCCTGTTTTGTTCTGTTCAGGTTGGTTTATGGATCATGGGATGCATTTTTGGTAGGCTTACATGAGGTCTGAGAACTTCAGCCCACACCATCTTGGATACCATGTACTGGAAACATTCCCCCTATTCAGGAGCAGACAAGGCATGCTTAAGATTATGTTAGTACCTTGAATTACTTGTATTCTGAGCAATCAGACTAAGTAAAAAGACATCTTGAGCTCTGTTGAAATAATGACCATGATGTTTCTCCTTAAAAGGAGAAAGAACGAAAAAATATTAAAATCTTAGAAGAGATGATATAGTAAACTTCTGTTAAGTAGGGCTATAGAACTACTTCATTCTTTGACACAAGTCTGTGGGACAGCTTTAAAGAGTTTGTAAACTTGATCTGGAACCTCTGAAGGCCAGAAAGCTTCCAAGCACTAAAGTGTTCTTTACACAATTATTGTGACGCAATTCTACACTCTCACAGTCAGCCCCATGATAAAACTACAGCTAGCAGGACAAATTTCAGACACTAACCTCTCCTTGCAAAACAAAATCCCAACAGTATTAAGCACCCAACTCTGAGACCCCGCAGAATTAAAAAAAAAAAAAAAAATCTAATTGCGTGTGTAGCATTTAGTAGAATTTCGAAGTTTGTCAGCTTTGAGGGATTCTATTTGTTTTACTATTATTATGTGATTTGCAGTTTAAATAATGGTAAAACTTCATATTTCAGAGGTATCATTTTGTGACAAAAAAAACTCCTAACATTTTCTCTGTGGGTCCCTAACCACTAGGGCTGAGGTAAAATACCTAAAAGCTCACTCTGCTGCTTTTACATGAACTGACACCAGCACAACCTTCCTAGCTAAAAAGATCATCAGCTGATAACCTATGGATCTAGCATTCTGCATAAAAGCTAAAGAACATATCAAATTTTACTAATAGAGCATTTGCTATAGAGTATCAGTTGCAAACTAATACATAGCATCTTGCTCCTATTACAGCAAAGCTAGAGCAAGATGACGTGTCTTGTAGAACCTGATATTCTATCACCTCAGTTTTCAAAGCCTGAACAGCGGCCAGCAAAATTTGGAAGTCGTTCAACAAAATGTTCCACTGTACAACCATCTTGCCTTGTGTACTACTTGAAAGACTGCACAACAATGCCACACAAATCTTGCTCATAGTTACTTCTCGCTGAGTTAAAAGTTTAGCATTTACTGCAAGAACATTCTCTTCTTGGAGTGCTTTACTGAGATTTGTCTCCAATCAGTAATTTTCCATGGAACAATAATCATCACATGCAGTAACTAGAAAAGCCAATATATTGATAGCTTCCTGCCTTCTATGGATGGACCAAGTATCGAAATACATTCATAGGCTAACAAAAAAGCGTTTATGTTCACAAGGCCACTAAACCAAATTTGTAAAATACTCATATGCACCGTATAGCATAAGAAAGTACAATTAGCACAAGAATTCCATATTTTTAATCTGCACTAGAATCAAATATTGAACGTATCTTTTCTAAAAAATTATCTTGAGGTCTTCCTGTTTCTCAGATTTTAAAATAATGCACTTTGCTTGAAAGGTCTTAAAAAAACACATGTTGAGAAGAATGGGAAAAAATATTATCAGACCAGAGAGTGACTCTATAATAAATGCAGAAGCACCAAACAACGTAGAAAATATTGATTTAATAGGTAGTGCACTGATTATTTTTTTTTCTTCTATCGGAGCCTCTCCAAATGCTGTACAAGAAACTAATTCAGTAAATTTACTGTAAATTTACTGTAATTTTCCCTTGTTTCTAAAAATCAAGTGATACTAATCCAAATTTGCAGATACATACGACTATATAAATGCTCAAGAGGGTAAGATTATACCTCTATCTATACACTTCTTAAATATTACATCCCATTCCAGGTACTCCTAAGAAGAGAATAAGGTTGCAAAAGTTCCAGACAACTAAGAATTTAAGACTTCAAAATACATTAGAACGAGGTTTACATCTACTAATCCAATGACCACAAAGCATTTCACAATATCAACAGATGGTGAATATATAAGTGGCATATATAAGAAAAACAAATTTAATTATCCACTCCAGTTCAACAAATGCTCATTTTATGTACAATTTTATTAAAACAATGCAACAAATAAAAGAATTCCAGAGAGTAACCCTCAACGTATGACAATGTCATAATTGACTAACATTTCACAGTATAACTTCCTACTACATCACAGCCACAGCGCTTTCAACCAAAACACTCTTACACAGATAGCGTAACACAGACGTTTACCTGTGCTTGTACCTAAGTGTGGCTATGAACACATGTACAAATGCATGGAGGGACTTGAACTACTTGGACGGCAAAAGTGCCCGACATTAATTCTTACAGGACACGTGCAAAAAATAATCTACTAACACGGGCTGTAGTCCATCCCGTCATGGGATGGATGTCCACAGCACCGGCGATAGGTGTAAAGGAGAAAAGCAACAGTATTCCTCAGGTCCCTGGTAACGCTGAGGACATAGCAGCCAAAGTGAACATTTCGAGTCCGAGGGGGTCTGGCAAACCAGCGGGCAGGCTGCCGCGTAGCAGGTCTTGCCGGCGAGATTCGCGTGCCGCTCTAGAAGAGCACTCCGCGGAGCTCGCTGCGCCCCGGCAGCAGCAAGGAAGGCCCAGTCCGACCGGCGGGAGAAGCGGCAACAGGCACCGAGGACTCCGAGGCCTCTCGCCACCTGCTGCCGCGTCCCAAGACCCATCACCAAAGGGCCCGCCGGGCGCAGCGGGCGGCCCCAGCGCCGCGACCTCCCGTCAGTCGAATCGCCGAGTAGCAGAGCGACGCAGCCGAGCGCACTTCGCCGCCAAGGGCCGGCGAGAAGAAACGACAGCCGCACCCGGGCTGGGGAAAGCGGCGAGCTCTACGGGGGGCGCTCGCTCCTGAGGTAACTTTGCGGGGAGGGGAGAGCGGGGAAAGAATGGTGTGGGCACTGGCCTGCCTGGCCCGACCAGCCCGCCGCATAGGGACGGCCCGCTGCCGGCCTACCTGCGCGTAGTGGGGTTTCCTGAGCCAGGCCCCCGGGAAGAGCCGCCTCGCCATGGCAATCACACATCCCCGCAGCGGGCGGCGATCGGAGGCGGAGCGGCGAGGAGCGCTTCCCCGCCGGCTGCTGCAGCCGCGGCGACGAAGGAAGAGGGAACGAGCGCGGTAGCGGCCACCCTCTCTCAAGCACCCACGGCCGCTGAGCGACAGCAAGCTGTCAGCGGGCAAAAAAAGGCGGGCAGCTGCCGCCCCCGCCGACACACAAACCTACCCGCGCCGCCACCCTTCGCTTAAAGGGGAGGATCGCAGCAGCTGTGAAGGAGGTAGGAGGAGCTGAAGGGCGAGGAGGCAGGCCGAAAGGAGGCCCCGCCCCAGCGGGCCCAGGCCTCGCCTCGCCTCGCCTCGCCTCGCCTCGCCTCGCCTCGCCTCGCCTCGCCTCGCCTCTCGCTTCTCAGGCGCGTCGAGGTGGTGGTGGGGTTTGACTTTTTTTTCCCGCTCATGGGACCCGAAGGGCAGGAGTGGGACTGGTCGAGCTGAGGGCTGCCCTCGAGTTCCCTCGGTACACATGTGTGCCAGAAAGGACTCAGGCTATGTCTAGGGGACAGCTATGAAGAAGTCTGTTAATAAATAACATGTCTCATTGATTGCAAACAGGCTCCCATCATTCTCTGGACATGGTATTAAAAACAGCTGCAAGTGTGTTACAGTCTGAAAAAAAAGGGTATTAAAAAATGGGAGTTCTTGCCTGGGCCCATATTAGTGATCAAAGACATCTCATAATGTGAGGAAAAAAATTACCAATTTATCTTTCACCAGAGGATCTCTCAATATTTCACTCACTGTGAGAAGTCCCAGACCAATTGAAATAACTAGGAAAACTCTAACCGTCAAGTAAAATCACCCTTTCTTACATAAAGTTTGATACTTGTTCTGCCTTCTTGTGTCCAAGATTTGACTGTGACTTCTTGTAACACAATATGTTTAGTAGAGTCGAAGTCAGAAACTGGGAGTCTCCTGTTCAGATGCTTTTTGGCTGTGGGACTTTGGGCAAAAAGATGATGCCACACTGGAGATAAAAATGAGGAGATAAACAGAATGTTATGGCTTTTGCCACTCAATACACTTAGCAAAAGCTGCTTTGATGAAAAAAGAGTCGCAAGAATACTACAGTAAGAAGAAGTTACTTTTTTTTTTTTTTTTTTTTTTCCCAGGGCTTACACTTTAGAAAGATGACTCTGGAAACCAAATGTTAGGAGATCACAAAGTAATAAAACTCTGCAGACCTTAAAGAGGCTTGTGCTTTGAGATACAAGAACAGTCTGTGACCACTGTCTGGTTAAGATAATTGGTGCCAGAGTAACTCTGAAATATAAATATGAAAATTAATTAGGAAGATTTGGCATGCCTGTAAAAGCAATCCTGGCTTTAGTAACAGCCAGTGACTCTCACAGTAAGAGTGCTTTCTTCGCTTCCTATTCATCCAGGCCCAGATGGCTGTGCTGTCTGCATCGCCTCCCTCTACAGTTCAGTGCACAAGTTTAGCTAGATCTTGGATATGCAACACAAAGGCAACATGAGAGGACACCACAGAGCAAGCATTTAAAAGTTTTGCTGAACAATCTGAAGCCAATCCAGTGCTCTATGCCAACCTTTAGAATGATGGGCTGGGAGTAATCATGAAATGTGTGTCTCCCATATGGCTGGCAAAGATCTAAACATTTCATTTTTGTTCTGTCTGGATCCAACCAGTTTCTGGCATATGTTCATTAGGGGGATATTATTTGTCACTTAGTAAATGAAATTTTCATCATTTGTGAGAACAGGTGCTCTATTTCAGCACTGAAGTGTTTAATTCTTCTTCAAGTACTCTTTGTGCCCAGATTTTGCTAAATGCTAAGAAGTAAGTCAATTTCAGCATTTTTCAGTTACCTGTTAAACACAAAATTCCCAGTAGCAGCAACTACCATGAAAAGCCAGGCCACATAAAGCAGACATACACTGACTTGGCCTTCAGTGTGTGTGCAAAACCAAATAAATATTCCAATGACCAGAGAGCAGGTGCAGAAAACCAAGAGGTGGAGCATAAACCATACTGATGAGTTATTTACTCTATGACCCTTCCATTCACTCATACCTTTCCATTCTGCAGTTCACACATTATCCATTTTTGTATGCTAATGCTAAAATTTTGTTATATTGTAATACCCAAACAGTAAAATTTAAGACTAACAGTGCGACCTGTTAATACTTAAGTTTCCTATCTAGCTGTATCAACATTGAGTGTTGTTATTCTAGTAATGCAGGGTTTGTGTATAAGATGGAAATCAGCTGGTGATTACACAACTGCAGTGTTTGTCACTCAATGTCAAAAGGTAAATGTGGTTTTATAACTTCTAATCTTTACCTTCAGTTCTATGACAACTGGAAACTTAATACATACTGAAAAATATGCCAGCAAAACCTAAGAGTGGTTACATGTGCTGACCCCCCCAGGAATTCTGGACATATAATAAATGAAAATATGAAACTAATGAGAACAGAAAACTATAGAGAAGAATCGGAGTTCCCCAAGATACTCAGTATAATATGCACCTTTTAAAGTATAATAAAGAATTTTATCTGATTTATTTTGAATGAAAGTCTGTGTTTCTTCTGCAAGTAATACAGATTTTCACATAAAACAAAACCTAGATTTACTGCAGTGGTGCTGGACTTTCTTACACAATTATTTGAAGCAGTTGCATACCAATACAAATACAAATGTTATAGAATCATGGAATCGTCTGGATTGGAAGTGACCCCCAAAGGTCGTCTAGTCCGACCTCCCCCCTGCAGTCATCAGCGGCATCCTCAACTAGATCAGGGTGCCCAGCGTCCCACTGAGCCTCACCTTGACTATCTCCAGGGATGGGGCAATCTGCTCCAGTGTTCATTCACACAGGTAAAGAACCTGTTAATAATATCCAATCTAAATCTGCTCTTCTCTAGTTTGAAGCCATTGCCCCTTATCCTATCACCACAGGCCTTTGCAAACAGTCTCCATCCTTCTTGTAGGCCTCTTTCAGATACTGGGAGGCTACTATTAGGTCTCCCTGGAGCCTCCTCTTCTCCAGGCTGAACAACTCCAGCTCCCTCAGCCTGTCATTGTAGCAGAGGTGCTCCAACCCCCTAATCATTTTTTTAGCCCTCCTCTGGACCTGCTTCATCAGGTCCATGTCCTTCCTATATTGAGGGCTCCAGATCTGGATACAGTACTCCAGGTGAGGTCTCATCAGAGATTAATAAAGTGGAAGAATCACCTCTCTGGATCTGCTGGCAATGCTTATTTTAATGCAGCCCAGGATGTAATTGGCCGCCTGGGCTACAAGCACACACTGCTCATGTCCAGCTTCTCGTTCCTCAGCACCCCCATGTCTTTTTCCACAGGGCTTCTTTCTATTACCTCATCCCTCAGGCACTGTTGATAGTGAAGATTGTTCATAAGATGCTCCATGAGAAATCCTCAGGGTTAACACACTCTCCCCATCAACATATTATAAGCAGGGAGCCTCTGGCTAAGGTTAATAATCACGACTTCTGATATTAATAATCATAAGACTTCTCTTTCTCACCTTAGGTTTTTACCAACTTGCAAACTTGCAGTCTGCCTAGCACGGTTTCCTGGGCTAGTGTTCTTGTTCTTTGGATATGCCTAAGAAATACTCTATGATCCTGGGCAGTACCTCAGTTTTAAAGTATTACAGAAGTACGAATGGAATGCCTTAGTATTTGTCAGTTGCCTTGGTTCATAACTACTTTTCATAAATGCATTGACACAATATATAACATGATAATGATTAAAAAAAAATCAAAACACCTCCATTTCCTAAAGTAAAGCCTACAAACAATCTAGAATTTTCTCCCCTTATTACCCAGCTGTCAAGGTTCTTGGTCGGTTTTTACATATGCCCTACTTCAGGAGGTCTGTCTTTGCTGAATGGGATGAAAATCTGTGGATGCATCCATTGTTTAGACGTAAACTTTCCCTCATGCTCCCCTCAGAGTGAGATTCTACTTCCTTCCCCTCCTTCTGTGAACTGTGATTTAATCAGTGTGTTAATTTTAATTCTGCCCTAATAGATTACTTCCTATCACATTCAAATTCTTAAAATGCTAATGTTTCTAGTGGATAAATAGGTGGAACCATCTCTTACCCAGAAAGCATACAGAGCCTGTTAGGGATTCCCTTAACTTCTAATAACATGGATTATAACTTTGTTATGTCTAAATATATTTTTTAAAGTTTTCTAATTAAAGTTGGTAATTCCGAGGTACTAGAAGAACTTTATTAAAAAGCTTATCACCCCTTATAAAGGAAGCTGCAGTGTATTGCTTAAATTCCAAGCTGTCACTAACTATATGAAAAGTTAATCTACTTTTCATCTTTTTTTTCTAGATAAAACTATTTTCACTTCCTTTTAAATAAACAACAAAACAGCCAGTCAGCCGTGTATATTCCTGGCACAGAGCAGATGCCTTTTTCGATCCCTGCGGTAGGCAATCTAGTGATTGTATGTTAATTCCTATAGGCTACTTTATAGAAAGCCTACTTTATATCACTGATAGAAAATATTCCTGTAGGAATAAGGTATTAATTGAATTATTTTAAATTTGTCAACAACTAGCAGCAATTTGTACTGTAAACATGATTATGAGAATAAAGTAACACTGCTCTATATTTGGAATTGTATTTTTTAGAAGCAAAAAATGTTCTTTCAAGCAAAGTATTGAACTGTGTTCACAGACAATTTTTCTTACATCATTAAAAATACACAAAGAGAATAAACTCAGTAGTCTACAACGTATTCTTCAAGTTTTTTCTATGTAATAGCATCAATTTCTGAACAACAGACATTTTTGACCAATATCTATACAAAATAATAAATTAATATCAATGTAACTGCTAGGTTACAGCATTTCTGGACCTTTTTTTCCCCTCAGTTGAATAACAAAATACATTGTGGAGCAGTAAGAGTTTATAACTCTTCAAGTAAATAATCAAGCTTATGCTAATACAGTATACAGTATTATACTAATCTATATGCTTCATTTAATAAAGAGGAGGAAGGCATCACTGCAGTCATAGATTAACTAGGTCATACCAATATAGCATAAAGGTATCTTCTCAAGTTAGGCTTATATCTGATTCCTCCAAGGGTCTGAAAGCCTAGCTGCAGCTCTCACTGACCAGTTATGCCACATACTTTTTCAGCAACAGTAAACTTCAGCCACTTCACAAGAGAAGTAATTTTCCCCTGCTGCCCTGAAGTTGCTTCAGCAACTTCACAAGAGAAGTAATTTTCCCCTGCTGCCCTCACAGCTCATTGTATTTGTCACATCATGGTTGTGCTTGCCCTGAGTTCTCATCTGTACACAGTATCGAAGCCCTCTTGCTAAACGGAGTATTCAAATGACAACAGCATCACAGCTGAACAGAATCTGTAGCAGATAAAGCATTTTGTTTTGGCTGAACTGGCCATCAGATGCTTTTAAGGTCCTTTATATTACAAAAACAGCTGCTCAAAAGGAGATTTAATCTACAAACTCACATTCTCAACCCATAAAACCAATTTGGGTTTGGGATGAGGGACTACACCTGCAAAAAAATTAGTAGTGGGTGAGGTAAACTGAGCAGTTTTCTGAAGACATAGAATCTTTGTTAGACTGTTCTGCCTTTAAAAAGTGTTAACTGGTAGCTAGTCAATGCAGTTACTGTTTTTCACAACAGGTAGTGCAATTTCATTAGTATTTCCGAGGAATACAGATATTTATTTTTAATTTAGTGTAGATGTACTAAATCTGTGTAGGTGTCACAGATTTGGGTAATTTTGATGTGAGATTTGCAGAGTTTTCAAGTAACTCATTTTGTGACTACCTCTAAACACAAAGAAATAGACTTACTGTGTGCTGATATCCAAGCTGACCTCCCTTTAGCTATGTTTTATCCCAAATTCGTGTTCACATTCTGCATCTGTCCATGTAAAACCTCTTTTGCCTAGTATTGCGTGAACCTGGATTAATTTACACGACTAAAGATACAGATGTATATCTAGTCTTATATCAAGTCAAACTCAAAGTCCAATTACTGTTCCCCAACAGAAATCAATGGTTAAAGTTTGTTTTAATTTAAAATCGTAACAAAGTGGAAACTACACTTTCCCATCTCTCTTTTTTTCCCCCCCATTCCTCTTCCTAGCCCTCATTTATGATTCAAATTGCATTTTGAACACAACAAAGCAAGAATTCAAGCAAGAATTAATTTACACTACATTTGCTGTTTCTGATTAAAAGTGTCTTTAAGTAAGACCTGAATTTACAGGTCTAGCAACTAAGAATGCCCTTTTCACCATAGGCTATCCATTGTTAATTAAATCACACCAGTAACCTGATATAGCATTATATCTTTACTAGCATGACAGCACTGTCACAGATGTTTTACATCCTAGGACCTGCAGTAAATTAAAAAGTCCTTAGAGGCCATCACCACTTGACCTCTTGGCCTGCGGAATTCCAAACAGGGCAAAAGAAAGTATGTTCTGCTTTTAACAATCACCTGCATGCTAGCACAGTGTCTTGTTAATACTTGCCTACACTTCTTCCTACCCTTGGCAGCTCTAGAATTGTTCCTACTTGATGAATTTGAGACAGGATCTGGGAGAGCCAAACTGACAACAAATGGTAATTTCAAGGAGAATTAAACTATATCAAACTGACTTCTGAATTAGATAATTCTCACAGTACCATGCTCTTAGTACACATTTCCTTTTGTATGCTGTCTTCATAAGACTGTCTCAGTGTTTTAGGTTATTTTCATATAGACAAGCCCTCTGAACATGGTCTTTCTCATCCTGAAGCTGTCTTCGCATCTGGTTATGGCAGGTCTGAGTATTCCCCTTTGCATTCCTTATGGGTAGGAAGACAGACTTTGATTTACTGTAATGGAATGCATTGAGACACTTGCATAGCCATTAGTACTGCCCAGGTTAGGAAATCATGTAGTCACCAATCCCAGTCAAGCTAACGCCATCACACAATGCTTTTCAGTATCAGTCAATTACCAAGGTCTACTTTGCAAACTTCTGTTTCCCTGGATCAAGAAGCATTTCATTTGTCCCATAATCAGAAATATTTCAGTTGGCACCTCATAAGGTGCCACAGAACATGCATTTGGCCGTCTGAAAGAGAGATGGCAATCCATGGAGTCAAATGGAATGTCAGTTTATGTTTCCCTGTTAGCTCGTTGCACATATTCCATACTATAACTGAAACAGAGGAAGAAATATGACTTCACTTTTCCATTTTTTAAAATGAATATTCTTATTGACGCTTCTGCTACCTTGGTTCTATACTTCCTCTTCAGTGTACATATATAATGTACTGCCAGTTCACAGACTCATTAAGTTACTGCAAGCTGATCTGCCTGAAAATAAAATAATTTTTATACATATAAATAATGGTTTTCAGCTAGAGCAGTTTAGTGACTTGCCACATTTGCATGGCTCCTGGCAGAGAGGACAGCAGTCAGCATCAGCAACCCCCTGAGCAGAAGGAAGTGCAGCCTTAGAAGGCAGCATGTGCCACACGTGTTTGACTGGGTCAGGAAACTGCACCCTCAGCTCTAACTGCAATGAAGAGCTGGATTTATTTGGGTTCTCCTTCCCATCCTTTCCTTTGGTCCAGACATCCCCTGTCTCAGTCAAGAGTAGGCTCAGAGGACTGAACCAGCAGAAAATGACTTACTACCATTGTGGGGTTAGTTTATAATGGTTAATATAATGGAGGCAGATCACTGTCATGTCAGACAAGCACCCAAATGGGCTCAGGAAGAGCTCTGACAGCATGCTCAGAGGGAAGCAGTGGAACTGCCAGTCCCAAGATGCTTTGCAAAATTCAAACTTCCACCTGGCTGCAAAAGACAGGGAACTGCTCAGCCAGCTGTGTACATGTGTTGTTCTCCCAGACTCCTCCCACACCCATCTTTAAATGTAGCTATCTAGTAACTACATCCATGCTACAACTTCAGATTGTGCTATTTTAACTACACAAGCAGAAATATAGCTCTTCTGTGTTAAGAACATTTTATTTTTTTTTTAATAAATATTGCAAGAATTTTGCCAGCTTACTGAGACACAATCTGGTTTACAGTATGCTTTTGCAGCTTGATGATGGTGCAGGCGAACGTACTGGTGCTTTGCTTTTATATTGATGTTGAACTAAAATGTAATTCATCATAAAAGCACATAGCGTGGGGGGAAAGAAAGAAGAAAAAATACTGTCAGTCCCAGATTTTAAAGATAGTCAGGATGGAATGAAATGGGGATGTCAGTGCCAGTGTGAAGGATGTCAAAATAAAAAAAGAACAACTGATGTAATTGACTTTGATCCTGTATATTTTTTTTCTTTATACTTTTCTAGCTGAATGCAGGTAATACTGAAGAGAATCTGGGCTTCCAGTCTGAGATAACATGCCATTAATGTGGAAAGATCAGAATATATGTTGGGTAATACCTATTACATTTGGATTAGCCAAAACAATGATATTTAGATTGCACCTTTTACTTAAGCATATCAGTTAACAAATGTAACAGTATCACTGTTTCATAAGCAGAGGAAAAATTAAATACAGAATTGATGCCTTGGCTAGTGTTGGTCTGGGACCACTTACAATTCCTTTTGTGCAGCTCTCTTGGACTGGCAGCATCTACAGAAGGGACTACTGCCTTATCTTCAGTCCCTACAGCAGAATTTACTGGACTGCAAACAGCTGTGTTATCACGCTGCACTGGTAAAGAATATTTTGTCTTCACCTTCATCAGATAAAGACAAGGTACTAGGAAACAACAACAACAAAACAAAATAAAACCCACAAAGGAAAAAAAACCCCACAAAACAACAAAACAAACAACCCAGAAAACCAAAAACCAACCCCAAACAATTAGACAATTAGAAAAGTGAGTGACTTTCCATCTGAGTATGACTTGGCAGGTCTGCTGAAAGCTTGTGAGAAGGCCCATACTGCATTCCAGGTGGTGAGAGAACAGAAGGAATGCTGTACTAATCCTCCTTCAAGCTAGACTGATGTCCAGAACAGATTTTTCACTGCTGATGGAACAGCAATATTCTGCCATGTAACTGTGTCCTGAGGGGGCTTTAAACAATTTTTTACTTCAGTTTAGAGTTGAGGTAAGTCTGGTCTGTACTGCTACAAAATTTAACCACACAAGACCTGAAAATTCTGGTCTAACAGATGTTGTTACAGTCCACAAAGGAGCAGAGATGCTGACAGACAATACCTGGCCATAGAAGTGTACGATGCCACAATCTTCAAGAAGTGATGGTACATTCCCACCATAATGCAAAATATTTGAGACTGCAATTACTTTTGCAAATCTGCAGAACTGAGTTAAAATGAATAAATAAAGTGCTTGCTTAGACTTTAACTCTGAGATATTGACTATGCATTTTAACCTTAGTCACTAGAGCTTCAATAACTGCATTCAGATCTATGCTTAGAGAATAAGGGAAAGAACGGATTACACTGGTGCATAACTGAATTCCCCCGTGACTCTAGGAACCAGAATCTCTTCCTGATCCAGGCAATTAACCAAAATTTCAAGACTCAGCAGCTGTTTGTTTTCTGAAAGAAGGTGATTATATGACCACAGCAGCAGAATGACAGTTCAGAGAGAATAGTAAACCTCTTAAATTCCAACTCTGAGTAGTAAGCCCATAATTTTATGCATTTGTCTCTCAAAGAAAATACAGGAAGAAAGATTACTCAGGACTATGACTTAATACTTCCACAACATTCCCACTAACTAGACTAGTTATAAAATACGGTTCTTTTATAGCGATTGTCTGGAGCTAAAATAATGCTACATAAGATCCTAAGTTTTCAATACCTAAAAGATAGCATTACCGTTAAAACCACAGTAACTCATACATAAGCATGCTCAACAAGGCCAAACCTAGTCAAGCACTTTTTTCCCCTCCGACGAACCTCTCTCACTGTCTTTAGTGAAAAAAAGTAGTAGCATAATCAAGATAGATGTGAGACTCATCTCACCATAAAAACCTTTCCCATTCTTTAGTTTAGCATACTCAAAGATGTAGAATGCAGAAACTTTATGTAGAAACTTTGTGTACATTATTTCATAATGTAGAAACTTTATGTCTTGAGCTCTTAATATTTCAGTCCTTGAATATCTCAGTCTATTACAAGTTGCTTTTTTTTTCACTGTTATACCTAAGTGAATTGAGAGATTGCTTCGCGTTCATCCACCTCCAGCAGTGATTTCAACCATGGCAAGGTATGAACTGCAAATTATGAATAACTGAGGTCTAATACTAGAATTACATGAATATTTAATAGCTTGAAAGTACTCTGGATTGTGAACTGCAGACCACCTACCAAAGACCACTCAGTAATACAAAATCCTGACTTCTGTTTTACAAGTCATTTCAGGAAGGTTATACCCAGAATAAAATTTGAAGATAGTCAAGTATCAAGGACTTCTGAAATTGCAGCTCATTTGACACTTTTCCCAAGCATCTGAAGTATCTCTTATTAGATGCAGAGTTAACATCCATAGTTGGTTGGTTTTTTTTTAAAGCATACTTCCTGAATTGAGTAATAGTGCCAGATGAGGATTTAAAGAACAGTTGGATTGCTAAATTTTACTTTTCAGAATGTAAACAACCTTATTTCTAATGGTTTTCAAGTTTAACTGTGGCTTAGTTCAAAGACTGATAAAGATTGTCATACAGATCATAAACTAACCCCCGCAATAATTGCTCTTTAACGCATGTTGTTGCAGAAGAGCTTTAGATACTTAACAGGCAAAACCAGGACTCCAATAGTCTAATAATATTCTATCTTCAAAAGCTGTAAGTAGTAGATTGTTAAATATTAAGGAGATAGGAATAACTGCTTAGTATTAGTGAGGCAAATCGGTTGTTTTTCTGTATATTCAATTTAACAGGCAAAGTAGTATTTGACTGGCTAAATCGAGCCAATAATTTTAAAGGATATTTACAATTTTAGATTTGTCAAGCAAGACCCTGACATTCACAGGAATATGATGGAGTACAAGGCATTTTTTTTCAGGATTTCCTGATGTCTGAGAAGATGGGAATGGCAAAGTGCTTGTACTAGAAAAAAAGTTTCTGTGTGAAAACCAGTAACAGGGTACCTTACAGACAGCAATATTATTTTCCTCTGTATTGTTGGTAGATGTATATTTAAAAAAAATTATTCTTGCCCATCTAGAAAAATATTTGAAGGTATCTACTTTTAAATGTTTTCAGTGCTATTTTAATACATTTACTACAAGGATAGAATTATTATAATTTTATGTTTTAGTTGTAAGACAATCAGTACAAAGTTCTTCATAGCTTATAACAACACGTACATCTTTTTTTTATTTTGAAAGATTTTTTAGTTGAGCCACAATAAATACATCATATATATACTGTCTCACTACTTATAATGTTTGTGTAAAATAGATGTACTATATTTATCTTAAGATACAAAGATCCCAGGTAAGCTACCTCACTGTTCCCAACCTTAAACAATGCAGAGAAAATGGCCTGGGACCTAATTTTCCCTCCTTACTGAATTGTGAGAATGACAGCCATCTGTACAGGGACAAGCTTTACAGCATTGTCTTGTTCAAGGGTATTGTTTTAACTCTATGTTGTGTGATACAATAAATGGAAAATAATACTGTTCAGCAGTTGATGCTCTCATCTCCATATGTAGCTTACTTACACTTTTTGTGTATTTCGGTTTGCTCCTTTAAGTGGTCATTGTGGCAAGGAAAGTATACAAGCATAACATCAAGCTTTTAAAACGTATGTTAACATTTGAGAGAAGAGCCATTGGCTAAGGGAAACGTCATTCTTTCTGACTCTTCAAATTTATCCACTTCTATTATCAGGGAACTTACATTTTTAATATGAAATTTAATTGTTCTCTGCTTAGCCAGCAGAGCAAGATACAATTTTAAAAAAGCCAAGATTTTGCTTTTGCATGTCTTTGTGTCAAGAGCTTGCCTAACAGACAAATATAAACAGAAGTCAAGACAGTGCCAGGCTGTTATTCTTTAGCTCCTTTCTGAAGTATTTTTTTTTCTTTTGTTGTGGTGCTGAAACAACTCGCATTACAGAGGAACCATTCTAATTTGACAAGTTTTGATTCAAGTCATTTTCAGGATACAACTGGACAAAGTTGTTAAGACCCTTCAAGCATGAAACAAAAATTTGTGAGGGAGACAAGTATTATGTTCAATCATGTTTATTCTGCTTAGAAAATCTGCTTTTTAACTTAGGTAAACACTGGTTCTGATAGAACCATTGTGACTGAAGAATAAAAACTTGTATGCAGATGTAGATCAGATTCAGTGCACTTTGTTTTCTTCTGCTGGTGACTCTGTCTTTTAGCACAAGCATTACCTGACGGCACTTCCCAGTATGTGAAAATCTATAAAGAGCACCCAGGAGCCTGTGTGTTGTGCAAGCCTGTTTTAAGCAGCTCAACGTCGCAATTACCAAACAGCGTCTAATTAGTACATTCAGGGCACAACTAGCCCCTAAAAATTGTATTTAAAACAACTGTGAACAAGAGATTTCAGTAACAAAGACTGCTTTATTCTGGTGTAACTAGGAGTTGGTCAGACTAAACTGTACTCTGTTTTTCTGCCCAGGCTTCCTCCCCTGTGCCCCATACTCGCATGGCAAACTGATCCTTTACCCTGAGCGGCTTATCCGGGCAGGCAAGAAGCCATCTGAGAACTGAGGCTGTGTGAGAAGGGCAGAACATGGAACTGTAAATTTACTCTTCACCAAATTCATCTGTTCCCCTAGCGTCTATTACACTACTTGGTGAGGTCCGACCCAGTATTTGCACTTCACTCTGGTACAGAGGCCTAAGCAGCACCAAGGAACTGCCCTCATGGGGTCAGGGCAAGTATTATAACCCCTATTAGACAATTGCTGTATTTAGTTGTGGCGACTGTGGGGTCTAGCTCAATGCTACAATCTAAAAAACAATTAACAAACCCAAGATGTTTCATGACAGTGAAAATTCTGGTTTGCTTAACTAGTACAGCTACCGCTAAAATCAGAAACTGAGTTTAGCTCCTCTCCTAAAATGGCAGTATTCCAACGCCTGTCACTGCAGACGAACACTGTTCGGCCCGCTGTCCTGTACCCTTAGTAACAACGAATGCCGACTATAGCCTCTGGTACGCGGAGCGGCTATGTGCTAGGCCTTGCCTCGCTGGATAACCGGGTATGAAGCTGAACTCCCCTCCTGCTCTGCCCTCGATCGTTCCAGACGCCAAGGCCAAACCCCCATCGCTGTCGCAAAGCTGGGCTGCAGCCCCGAGCAAAGATGGGGGCCGGCCGGGAGAGTGCGGTTGGGTAGACAGACATACCCGGCCCGCCTGCCCGCAGGTGCAGCGGGGAACAATAGACAGCTGCTAGCAGACAAGCCTGTAGCCCTCAATACTGCCGGAAAGAGTCCCGGCCGACGGGCAGACATTCCTCCTTCGGCAAACACACCTAAAGTAGTCCGTCTTTGTTCACCAGCGGGAAAGGTTCGAATCACCTGTGTCCTTCCGCCAGAGCGCTCTTCCTCACCGCCCCCCTGGCCCGGGAGCTGCCTGTCGGTGCAGGCGGGGCTCGCTGGGGCGGGGCTGAGGCCTTTTGTGCTCCCAGAATGCATCAGCTTCTCCTCCGCGGGAAACAAAAATGGCGAGGGGCTGCAATGGAGCCGGACTGTCTGTGAAACGGGTTTGACCCCTCCCCCGCTACCCTTCCTCTGCCGCGCCGCGGGGGTCCGTGCTCGGAGGGGTCCCGCTGCACGCCGAGGCCCCGGCTGCAACGGTGCGCCGCGGAGAGGCTCCTGAGGTCGCCGATTTCCCTTGTATGAGGCTGTTAG
>VWYK01102999.1:0-12508 GCA_013399775.1 Semnornis frantzii
TAAGGTTTTAATTTGAGCTTCATTGCAGTTTTCTTTCTGACTGCAAAATAAAGGTCAAAGATTTAGGGAGCATACAACTTTATCACTGAAGCTGGTCCATACAGATAAGAGTTACATGGTTATTTATCCAGAATGAGCACATCTCCCAGGCCAGCTANAATGAGCACATCTCCCAGGCCAGCTATGCTTGCCTTCATATTCTGAATGATGGAAAGACTTGACAATTTTGGAAGATTGTTCAGTGCATGCAGAAGAGTTGGGGAGGGATGAGTGGAGAGAAAAAGGAGTATTTGCTTCTGTAAATTAATTTCTGGTTGCTTGAGGGACAGTTGTTTTTTGTCCATATTTAGTGAGAGTACTAGAAAAGAAAAGGTGGTGTGCAGTGTTCTTTTATATAGCTGTTCAGGTAATACCTGTTTGCCACTGTTGAGTGGTGTGACTGGAAGAAACTGGGGAAGGTTCAGAGATGCCCTTCACAGGCAATGAAGTACATCCAAGTATTAAGCAGACTTGGAACAATCCAAGCCATGACAGAAATATTTCTGCATTGAAGGGCTCTTGTGCCATATAAAACAAGGTGGCTTGATACATACTGTCTTTAAGGTGGTACATAGTACATTTTACAGAATGCTTGTTGAGTGAGTCTAAATGTTGCTTGTATAGGAATTGCTGTAAGAAAAAACACATCATAACCCTAAATACTCATTTTGCCTTTCAGTTAAAATTCTAAGCAAGTTGCATAAGGAGAGCTATTTGAGTACATCTGTAGTCAAACTTGTGGAATAGCAAAGTGGCAATGAAACTGCCTGGGTCTCAGTGAAATGGTAATTCACAGCAAATTTATGTTGGTAGAGTCCATGATGTAATAGTATTTCATGCAGGCAATTTTATATATGGGCTTTGTTTACACTTGGAAAAGAACAATCTTGTAGTGCTTAAGGCCTTATTCCCTACAAGGGAGTGTGCTGCAAATGGGTTGGTAATTAGACATATTAGCCTTATATTGACTGTTTTAAATGTTTTCTATCATAGTGCTCCAGAACCTACTTTTTTTTTAGTAGTATTTGCAATTGCTTCCACTTAATTTTTGTATTCTAATTCTGACAATTTGCTTTTGTTTCTACTTTTTATATGTTAGCATTAAATAATATTTTTGTTTGTTTGAAGGTGCTGGGAACTTACTGCTTCAGTTTTGGTTATACATCATAGTGCTAAATTTATTTTTGGAGTGTAAGATGACTCCACCTTGTAATAGCTGTGTTGACTAAAGTCATGAAGTGGACTAAAGTTCACTTGCTGGTGGAGGAAATCGAGGAGATGAGTTTGGTTCTCCAGTAGTGATATTGATCTAGTATGTGTGGAAAAAAATATAATTCTAAGTAGTGCTTAATTGTGTATGGCAGTTAAAAAAGGGCCAAGTGTCGATCAGACTGATACAGGCAACTCAGTTTGTGCATGTGTTGCAGGCATGTTGGGTGATAATTTTTGCTTCAGTACAAACTTTCCTCAGCTGTGTTGATCAGCAGGCATAAAAACTAGTTAATATTAAATAGCTGACAGTATGCAAAAGCAGAACTACTCTGGCTTTGTTGTTTGTTACTATTCACTACTATGTTATTACAGTATGGCTCGGGGTAAGTTTTTTGTAACAAGATTGGCATTTGCTGCTTTCTCAGCTAGTTATCAAGGCTCCCTGCCATTTCGAGTTTGTTTTTCTTGCACAAAGGCTGGGAAAAAACACAAACCTTGTTTTGAAGGTCACTATGTCCAGCTGTCTTTCTGGGCAATGGAATTGAATGCATTTCAGTAATACTAACCCTTCATACATAATATTGTGCCACTGGCTGCCCTCACTTAAAGCAAAGACCCTCAAGACACTGAGATTTCAGCAGTTGTGGGAATTAGTGAGGATGAAATCCACTTAAGGTAGCTGAATGCAATCTAATCTTGTACTGGCATGTTCCACTGGAATTTTCTTTAAGCAAAAAATATTCCACAAAACAACCTTTTTCTTTGAAAGCAGAGCTTTAAAGGGACTGTCTTATTTTTATGATAAGGCATTAATTAATCTTAATAGCACAGAAACAGAAGTCTGGCTACTGTGAGGGCTTGAATCCAGTCATCTGCATGTGTTTCTTTTGATCTCATGTTATCTTTCTGAACACAACTATGTCACCACTTTAATAAAGTTATACCTGTAGACTGGAGTTCAACATAAGTCAGAATATTTCCAAAGAAAATATGGCCACTGACAGATAGAGCTGTGGTAATACATTTACTATTTTTTTAATTCTTCTTGTCCAAGGACAAACTTACTATGTCCTAAGAAGAATTTAGAATGTCGCGTTTCAGAAATGTAGCTTGTAGCACAATCCATACTGCAAATTGAAGACCAACCCTAAGATCTTGTTTATTACAGCCAAAAATACTTTTTGCAATACACTGTATTTTAAGGTGACATTTTCCCTATCTTTTCTTTAAGGGTTTGGTTATGTTTTTTGAAAGAAGCTATAGTCTACATTGCTCTTCAGAAACTTTTCAGCGTCTACTCACCTAGTAGGACTAACTTAATTGAATGAAACTCCTCAAAACAGTACATTTCTCCTTGCAGCATTGCTTGGTTAGATGCAGGATAGCTGTTTAACAAATTTTGTGCAAAACACCAATAAAAAAATCCTGTAAAGAGAAATCCGTTGGGGACAAGTAGCCTACCCTTTCAGTGGCACTGAACTACAACAAATACAGCATTAAGAATCCATGCAGAGACCAGATTAGATCAGATTGTTTCAGAGTTCAGTGATGGTTTCTATGAAGTGAAATCTTGATGTTAGGAAGAGATTACAGGCAGTGCTTACAATGTGTACAAAAAAAGGAAATTAAATGCTGTTAGTGTCGATGTAAACTGTTAACTGTAGCTCAGAACTAGCATTTAATTACTTGATTGTGTTTTTTCTGTCGATTTTACTGAAGAACTGTGTCCTTCATTATAGGCCTAATTGTGGTTAGGGTGATGTGTAAGGGTAATGTAATGAAAGATGCCTGGTAATTCCTTTGCTAAAAATAGGTAAGTTAAGTTGTTAAATTGAGCTATGTCTTGAAATTTTTTTTTCCCATTTCCTGAACTTCTTCCCTTTTATGTATTTCAAAGATTGGAGAACCTATTAATAACCCTCACTCCAAGAATTTCTTTCTTCTTTCCTTTCTCTGTCACCAGCTTGGTTACCTTAAAAAGGTTGAAATTTCTCTACTCAGAGAGGACGATGCTGACAGATGCTTTTGGATATGTAGAAACATGATGATAAATGCTTCTCCATGTTATTTGAGGTGTGACAAGAGATTCTGACTTTAAGTTGCAGCAGGAAGTATTTTGGTTAGAGATCAGTACACGTTAAAAGGGAAAAAAAGGTCTCTAAGCACAAGGATGGACAGTGAGTGACATTTCCTGGTAAGACTGTGGAATTGTCATAATTAGAAGTTTTTTGCTAAGCAGGCTAGAAGTGGCTCATGTATAGCTGATCTTCTCTTGGAAAACAGTAGCTTCCAAAAATGGTTCCACTACCAGGTGTCTATGAACTACTAGAAGGATTTTAGCTGCAACTGGTATTTTTCTTGTGCTGCATTATTAATGAAGACTATTGCAAGCGAAGAGAGGAAGGAATGTACTGTATGTTGAGTTAAATTAATTATATTGTTACAATGCATTAAGCAACTTATTATGATACAGAAGTGTTAGGACTTTTGAACTTTAGAAGAGGGGAGTGACTCATAAAAGTTGTAAAAGGAACCTAAAATCTAGAGTTCAGAGTAATTTACAGAATCACAGAATTAACCAGGTTGGAAAAGACCTCTAGGATGATCGAGTCCAACCTATCACCTCGCCCTTCTAGTTAACTAAACCATGGCACTGTGTCTCATCCAGCTTCCTTTTAAACACCTCCGGGGATAGTGACTCCACCACCTCCAAGGGCAGCCCATTCCAATGCCAATCACTCTTTCTGTGAAGAATTTCTTTCTAATGTCCAGTCTAAACCTGCCCTGCTGAAGTTTGAGACTGTGTCCTCTTGTTCTGTCACTGGGTGCCTGGGAGAAGAGACCAACCCCTGCCTGGCTACAACCTCCTTTGAGGTAGTTGTAGACAGCAATGAGGTCTCCCTTGAGCCTCCTCCAGGCTGAACAACCCCAGCTCCCTCAGCCTCTCCTTGTAGTGCTTGTGCTCCAGCCCCCTCACCAGCCTTGTTGCCCTTCTCAGGACACATTCAAGTACCTCAACATCCTTCTTAAATTGAGGGGCCCAGAACTGGACACAGTACTCAAGGTGTGGCCTAACCGGTGCTGAGTACAGGGACAGAATGACTTCCCTAGTCATGCTGGCCACACTATTCCTGATACAGGCCAGGATGCCACTGGCCTTCTTGGCCACCTGGGCATACTGCTGGCTCATTTCCAGTCAGCTGTCAACCAGTACCTCCAGGTCCCTCTCTGCCTGGCTGCCCTTCAGCTACTCTGTCCCCAACGTGTAACGTTGCATGGGATTGTTGTGGCTGAAGTGTAGAACCCAGCACTTGGACTTAAAACTCATGACATTGGACTATGCCCATCTATCTAGCCTGTCCAGGTCCCTCTGCAGGGACATTTGTCACATTAGTAGTATGTGATAAATCTAAATACTCACTGATGTCTTAGGAAAATTACTTGATGAAGTATGACATGAAAAATATAATAGATTATCAAACTGACTGAAAAAACACCAAAAAGATGTCCTGATTTCATTATAATGCATATTCTTGTTCATATTAATTAGTTATAAATGCATTTTCTTATTGTTAGGAAAAATCATACTCCAGTAGTAAACATACAATTTGCTTATTGCTTACTAAGACATCTCATCTGTCCATCTCTTGAAAAGCCTGAGGACATTTTGGAAACTACTCTTTGGCATCATTTTTTCAGATGTCACCTATGATATGCATGTATCTTGGTGTAACAGGGAGGAGTTGGGCCACTTTACTTCCCCCTGAAAAAAAATGACAGGTGACTTGCTGACGCTCACAGCTTCTCTGGCTCGAGATAGATTGGACTAAATAACCACAAGTAGGGTTTAGTTCCTGCCTCCTAGATTTCTCGGATAATATATGCATAACTTCTAGGAAGCCCTGGAATTGTAGCAGGAACATTTAGCAACTGTCTTGACATATAACATGGAAAGGGGCGGTTGCCTGCAGCTGTCATCTGCCACTGGTGAAGCTTAAGCAGTCTTCTTTGTTAGAAATGGTGTGGTCAGGCATCTAAAATATGTTGAACTAAAATCAAAGGTAGGAAAAACATTCAGAGAAATTTGCAAAAATTTCATGTGATGCACTGAGCTTTGAATACAAGAATTTCTCAATTACAATATGTATTATGGCCTCCCAGTGAGTTTCAGTAGCATTGGTGAGAGAGATATTAAAAATTAATAGCGTGTGAAAACATGAACATTTTTTGGCCTACATAAAGTAAATACTCACGGGATCAATTCTTACTGTTTGCATTACTAAACATCTGAATTTTAATGAACTGGTACTTAACATTTTCATTACCATGTCTGAGCAGCTTTATCTGTCCAATGTTAGCCTTAGAATTGGAATCAGTAAAGAAAACCTGAATTTAACAAAGCAGCCTTGATATAGACAAGTGATGAAAGCACTGGCAAAGAAATCACTTACAAAATTTACCTATGAAGTAGATTTTAAAGAAACTTTCCAGTATTTCATTTCTTTTTGATTGACAGAAGGTAAGCTTTATTGTAGATAGGTGTCTTAATGTATATAACCTGACTAGATGGAAATTCCCTACCCTAAAGAGAACTCAGTATCTTTCAAACCAGTAGGCAGTTGTTTGTAAAATTCTATTTCTTCATATGCATTTTTTGTAATGCATGATTTAAGTAACCACCATGCCTCTGAGTGGCATGTGATTTAGATTATGTTCTTTAGGGCATTTCAAGTCTGTTTATTCTTCTTTAACTGTGTTTTCACAATGATTGGCGAGGAATGCCAATGCCATCCTGGGGTGTATTAGAAGGGTTGTGGCTAGTAGCTCGAGGGAGGTTCTCCTTTCCCTCTACTCTGCCCTAGTGAGGCCTCATCTGGAGTAATGTGTCCAGTTCTGGGCCCTCCAGCTCAAGAAAGACAGGATGCTGCTTGACAGTGTCCAGAACAGACACACAAAAAATAATAAGGAAGTCGAACATCTTCCTTATGAGGAGAGACTGAGGGAGCTTGGGCTCTTTAGCTTGGAGATGAGGAGACTAACAGGTGACCTCATTAATTTTTATAAATATGTGTGTCAGGAGGATGGATCCATCCTCTTCTTGGTGGTGCCCAGTGACAGGACAAGGGGCAATGGGTGGAAGTTGAGGCATAGGCGGTTCCGTGTGAACCTGAGGACGAATTTTTTCTACATGAGGGTGACAGAGCACTGGAGCACTGGAACCAGCTGCCCAGGGAGGTTGTAGAGTCTCCCTCTCTGAAGATATTCAAGAACCATCTGGATACGTTTCAGTGTGATCTGCTCTTAGTGGTCCTGCTCTGGCAGGGGGGCTGGACTGGATGATCTTTCGGGGTCCCTTCCAGTCCCTGACATTCTATGATTTACATTAAATTTAGACACTGTTTCAGATGTATATAGTGTGATTGGTAAAATTCATCAGAATATTTCTTTCTTCTGTGTAATTTCATAATGGAAGACTATGTCTTTGTTATTTTTAGATGAAAAAAAGTAGTTACCAGAGTACTTAACTCTGTCCTTCTGGTTTGACAGCCCTTAGCATACTTGGATTTTGTATGTGAGATTTACCAACAGCATACCAACAAAGATGATCAGAGGGCTGGCGCACCTCTCCTATGAGGACAGGCTATGAGATTTTGGGCTTTTCAGCCTGGAGAAGAGAAGGCTTCAAGGAGACCTTGTAGTAGCATTCCAGTATCTGAAGGGGGCCTACAGGAGGGCTGGGGAGAGACTATTTACAAGGTCTTGTAATGACGGGATGAGAGGTAATTGGTTTAAACTGGCAGAGAGGAGTTTTAAACTACGTGTTCGGAAGAAGTTCTTTATGATGAGAGTGGTGAAACTCTGGAACAGGTTGTCCAGGGAGGTTGTGGATACTCCCTCCCTGGAGGTGTTCAAGGCTAGATCGGATGAGGCCTTGAGTGACCTGTTCTACTGGAAAGTGTCCCTGCCTATGGCAGGGGGTTGGAACTAGATGGTCTTTGAGGTCTCTTCCAACCTAAACCATTCTATGTAGCTTCATCCTAGAGAGTAACACTAGACCATGTTCTAAAGCATTGTTTTTTAAAAGAATCCATATAGTTCCTACATTCTTGTGATAGTGAAAGTATGACACCACTTGAATAATAGCCAGTTTGATTTCCGCTGAAAGAAGATAAAAATTATTTCCATGGGTATTACCAGGTGTAGAACTTCATGAAAAGAGAATGATTCACTGCTTTAGTATAAAACAGAAGGTTATGAAACTAGCAATGTGTGGTGGTTGGGTTTTCATAATTTATCATTGTGACTTTTAAAGTTTTTTATTAGATTTACAGTAAGTAATTGCTGGCATATTCAAGGCGAAAACATGGACTTTTTGGTGAGGAAGTTCATTAATTAATCTCTTGCTGCCTATTCTTCCATTTGTGGGTTTTTTTTTTTTTTTAAATCCAGTTAGGATCTTTTCTAATTTTAAATGTTTTGCATTATCCTATACTTCTGTATGTTAGCAAAGATTTATTTTATTTTTACATTCCAAAGGTTTTTTTCTGATATTCATCTGTAATATAGTCCTCTCAATATCTGCAAAGGGCAAATTAAACTACTTCTGCTCATTTTTCTTACTTATTAAAATGCTACCGCAGAGTCCATGGATTTTCTTGCCCTGCTTTTAAGTTAATTAATGCAAGTACAAAGTAAAACTTACTTCCAGGTTTTTCCTTGGGTTTTGTCTGCTAATTTGTTGCCAATATCATGCAGCAAAATGCCACATGCTGCAATTCAAGGATTTCTCTTATGTAACCTTTTTTTCTTGTATGCACTTAAGAGTGATCTGGAAGATTTTGGAAATGAAACAGGAAGAACACCTACATAGTATTCTGAAAATGTGAATCAAACTTTGCTTTGGTCTATAGCAATACAGATTGTTATGTCTTGTATGTGTTAGAGCTGAGGTATGATGAAATCTTTTAAATAGATCATTCAGAGGGCCCTCGACAGGCTTGAAAGATAGGCCAGTGCCAACCTCATGACCCTTGAGGTCCCTTCCAACCTTACCATTCCATGATTCTATGAAGTTCAGTATGCAAGGTCCTGCAGCTGGGTTGGGGCAGTCCCAAGTGTAAATACAGGCTAGTTGCAGGATGGATAGAGAAAAGGACTCGGGGCTGATGATTGCTGAGAAGCTCAACATAAGCCAGCAGTGTGTGCTTGCAGTCCCAAAACCTGGCCACAGCTTTTGATGTCACTAACCACAGTTTCAACTTTTGTTTATGGGTGAGATTATCCAAAGATAAGGCAGGAAAGACTGCAAGAGAACAGTTACTTCCTAAACCTGAACAGTATTCATGAGTCAGAGACAACTAGAACTATAGTCATGGAAAACAGAGATTAACATAAACCACTGTCATCTTTTATGCTGACAATGTAGGCACACCTACCTGTGCAAATCTTGACCTCTGGTATGAAGCCAATGTCTTGTTCTCTTTGATGTTTTCTTATGAGTGCCATGTGTAAGGTTCTGCACCTGGGTAGGCACAATCCCAAGCACAAATCCAGGTTGGGTGGTGAATGGCAGCCCTGAGGAAAAGGACCTGGGTATCTGGGTTGATGAAAAGCTCAACATGAGCCTGCAGTGTGTGCATGCCACCCAGACAGCATCCAAGTGCTGGGCTGCATCAAGAGCAGTGTGGGCAGCAGGGCAAGGGTGGGGATTCTGCCCCTTTACTCTGCTCTCATCAGATCCCACCTGGAGTACTGTGTGCAGTTGTGGAGCCCCCAGCACAGGAAGGACATGGAACTGTTACAGCAGGTCTAGAGGAGGGCCATGAAGATGACCAGAGGGCTGGAGCAGCTCTGCTATGAGGACAGGCTGAGAGAGTTGGGGCTCTTCAGCCTGGAGAAGAGAAGGCTTCGAGGAGACCTTATAGTATCCTTCCAATATCTGAAGGGGGCCTACAGGAAGGCTGGGAAGGGACTATTTACAAGGGCTTGTAATGACCGAAAAAAAAAAAATGGGTTTAAACTGGCAGAGGGGAGATTTAGACTGGATGTTAGGAGGAAGTTCTTTCCAGTGAGGGTGGTGAGGCACTGGCACAGGTTGCCCAGGGAGGTTGTGGCTGCTCCCTCTCTGGAGGTGTTCAAGGCCAGGTTGGATGAGGCCTTGAGTGACCTGTACCAGTGGGAGGTGTCCCTGCCTATGGCAGGGGCTTGGAACTAGGTGATCCTTGAGGTCCCTTCCAACCTTACCATTCTGTGATTCTATTAACTCAGGCCTAGTGTGATTAAAACAAAGCATTGTCTCCTCCTACTTTTCACTTTGATCAGAAGTAGCAGTAAATGTCTTTCCTACACATTTTTGGCACGTTGACACTGAGTGGTAGCTACTGGACATCCAGTATCACTGTTTTCCAACTTGGCTTTTCTCATCTGTGATGGCAGTAACAGCAGGAGGTTTGGTATTGTGTATATGCAGGGAGAAATACTAAGTTGCTTGAGTGCTTTGTGCTGCTGGCTATCTTGCTATTTGCACAGTGGTTTACTTTTGGTGGCCTGCCAGAAGCCTCCTAGGGTTTAGATTTCTACAGAGGAAGAAGGATTTGTAAAATGCGTTCTGTAAACTCGTGGAAAGGTATACAGGAAATACTTTTATAGAAGATGTTTTATATATTTGTAGAAATGTTTGTAAATGATACTATGTTTTTGAGAGTTTCACTATGAAGTTGCAAAGCCTATCTTTGAACATGAAAGAAAACTAATTTTGGAGTGTTTTATTTGAACTACTGTCTGTAGAACCTGACATCTGTTTGTGGAATTATGTCCTGGCTTAATTAGTAATGTGTAGTCATTACTGTGAAGGATGTTAGAGCAAGTAGAGTCAAAGATTGAGAAGTGGGTAATGCAATCTTGTGGAGTTGTGGTAATTTTTTCCACTCTTACAAACAGAACATGTTTTAGTGCTGTTTTTCAGCAAACATGAGTCTGAAACAAGCGGTTCTTCTGAATACTCTAATTATTAAAGTCTACCCTTGGATCACTGCTTGATGGGAAAGCAAATGTTTTCCTTTATTACCATCAGCAAGATGTGAACAACTCCTGTCAGAGAGTTACTCCAAATGACTTTCTTTTTGGGGATGTGTTGATACATAGTAAATGAAGAGTGGCCTGTTTTGGCAGTTTATTAATAAAATATTGTCTTGATATCAAATTGGTTTCCTCCCTCCTTGCAGTGCAAAGAATTTTTTAAAATCAGGCTCACAGAAATGCAGCAAAAATTACAATCTCATTTTCTAAGTTTTGCAACAAAATTATTTTACCTTCACATATTTCAGCACATTTTTTTTTTGTTTTACTTGTCAACACACATTTTCACTGCTTATTATACTCTATATTATTATTGTATATACTTACTCTAAAGAGGCATTTCTTCCAAGAAGATGTTTTCTCTTGTTGGCTTTTCTTTCACTTTGTTTTGCTGGGGATTTATTTGGATGGGTTATTGTAGGGTTGTTTTTTGGTTTTGTTAGTTTTAAGACTAGAGTACTAAATAGTTGTTAAAATTGTTGAGAGAATTTGAGAGTACATCCCAGAACAGGGCTGAACAGAATGTAAGAGACAAAATTATCCTATTTCATTGGGTGGTTGTTTTTCTATGTAATCTGAAATTCAGAGTGTTCTTTCACTCTTGCTTGCCTGCTTTTCCAGTTGTTTCTCTTCCTCTAGCCTTACCCACTCTGCACCAATCATGTGTTTGGGCAATTGGTAAAACTGGGAGTGAGGAAGGGATAATACTGTCTTAGTTGGTGACTGCCCTCTGGACTTTTGTCCAGGGTGATCTGGTGTTACCATGGCGGGGTTAGCTGGACTTTTGTCTCATTGTATTTGTATATGTTTAATATCTTTTATATTTAGCCTACTTTGTAAATAATTTTATTTTACTTCCAAATTTTGAGTGGTGTGGTAATTCACCTTTGGGGGTTAACCCCCAAACTCTTAAGTGGTGTAAAACCACCACAGTTTTGTAGTTTGTTTCTTTTTTTTAAGAAAAGATGATAACTTTTAGGGTATTGAAAGGATTAATGTTAATTACTGTGTGTCTATATATAATGGAATCATTTGTAGAAAAGATTAGACACAAGCCATTTTATTATTAGGTGAGGTATGGTTTACATAGATTATAGTAATTTTCAAAGTTCATTTACTACAAATACCGGAAACACATTTTTCTGTGTAAAGTTTTGCCTACATGAAAGAGTTTCCTTTTTCATTGAGATCCTGTCCTACAGAATATGACGGCCTCCTAATGGTTTGTAAGTATGCAATTTAAATAGGAAGTAGGATGTATTTTGTGATTTTTAAACTTAGACTTAAATAGTCATACCGTTTTGGGTTAGGATTATGTGCCCATCTTCTTTAGTGACAGCTGCCTGGAGATACAGTTTAACCTCATTTTTGAGAACAATGTTGATTGTTCAGACAAGATACTCTCTAAACTTTTTCAATTCTGTTAACAAGAAACACAAATGTTTGAAAGCCAGAAAACAAATGCAGCTGTGGTGATACTGATAGCAATTTAAAAATTGAAGGCTTTCTTACAGGAATTGAGAAGGTTTCCTACTAAGTTTACCCTTTTGAGACCAAAATGAAGGGTCTACTTTTTCCTCTCTATCATAAACTGTACCCTTTGGCTTACTGTTGAACTAAAGGAACAAGAAGGTTAATATATTTTTGCAAATGGCAAGTTACAGCCTTTGCAAAAGGCTGTAACTTCTAGCCTATCATTGCTTTTTTCAGCATGATAGTAGTGCCTCAACTAGGCACACAGCTCCTATGCTGACCAAAGAATGGCCGTAGATACCAGATCTGGGTAATTCTTAAGGCATCTTTTTAAGACCTTTCTGCTTTCTAGTATTAAAACTTGATGAAAACATATGATGACTATTGAGAATTACAATACACTTGTGAATTCAGTTCCAGTTCTCTCATTGCTTATAGAAAGATACAATGTTGTAGAATTTGTATTGGCTGCCAAAGATATAAAAAGATACTTAGAGATGAAATTTGTGACCTTTTGATGCCCTTTTGTTGTAATGGAAAGAAACTTTGAAAAGCTAGGGTTTGCCTGTGAGAAGCCCTTATACTCTCAAGAAGACAGTGAAGCAAACTGGACTTCATTTTGCCACAGATCCCAAGATTTTTCTCTTGGGTCTAGAACCCTAGTGTTTTCAGGTGTTTTTGGGAAATGGGGCAAGTAGCGGAGCTT